>JASVEL010010714.1:0-152760 GCA_032618575.1 Nicotiana noctiflora | reverse complement strand
GCGAAGCCAACAGCTGGGTGAAAAACCAGCAGTGCAAAAATTCAGAAATTTAACCAACGGCCTATCAAATCTTTACCCGAGCCCCCCGGGCTCCAAACCAAACATGTACACAACCTCAAAAACACATTATGGACTTGTTCGTGCGATCATATCGCCAATATCACTTCGTTTTAATCAAATCGAGCCTCAAACTCATGATTTTCATACTTTTGATTTTCAAAACTTCTTAACTTGGAACTCGAGGTCCAAAACATCTCAAACGACATCCAAATGTCACCAAACTTTACAGAAATCACATATATAATATTTAAGACTTGTACCGGGCGTCGGAACCAAAATACGAGCCCGATGCCAAGGTCTATTAATTTATTTCCTTTAATAATTGCATCAAAAACAATTTCACATAAAAATTCATAACTTGGGCTCTAGGCCTCGGAATTCGACTCCGGACACATGTCCAAGTCCCATATTTTCCTACGGACCTCTCGGGACCATCCAATCTCGGGTCGGGATCCGTTTACCAAAAATGTTGACCGAAGTCAACCATATCAATATTAATATCATTTTTATCCAAATTTCTCATAGAATTCATATTTTCTATCACAAAATCTTTCCGGCTACATGCTCGGATCGTGCACGTAAATCGAGGCAACATAGAATGAGGTTTTCAAGGCCTCAGAAGCTCGAAATTATTAATAAAATAAGTGATGACCATTTGGGTCGTCACAATCTCCACCTCTAAAACAACCGTTCGTCCTCGAACGGACAAAAGAAAGAAGTACCTGAGTCAGGAAACAAGTGTGGGTAACGGCTCCGCATATCAGACTCGGACTCCCAGGTCGATGCCTCAGGAGGCTGACCTCTCCACTGAACACGCACAGAAGGATAACTCTTCGACCTCAGTTGTCGAACCTGCCGGTCTAGAATAGCCACCGGCTCCTCCTCGTAGGATAGATCATTGTCCAATTGGACGATACTGAAGTCCTAACACATGTGTGGGATCGCCGTGGTATCTCAGAAGCATAGATACGTGAAAAAGCTGGATGCACGGCTGATAAGCTAGGCGGCAAAGCTAATATGTAAGCCACCCCTCCCACTCTGTCTAGAATCTCAAATGGGCCGATATACCTAGGGCTGAGCTTGCCCTTCTTCCCGAACCTCATCACGCCCTTCATAGGCGACACCCGGAGCAATACTCGTTCACCGACCATGAAATCTACATCTCGAACCTTACGATCCGCATAAGTCTTTTGCCTAGACTGAGCTGAACGCAATCTCTCCTGAATAGTCTTGACCTTATCCAAGGCCTCCTGAACTAAGTCTGTTCCTAACAACCGAGCCTCTCCCGGTTCAAACCATCCAACCGGTGATCGACATCGCCTACCATACAACGCCTCATAAGGAGCCATCTGGATGTTAGACTGTTAACTGTTATTGTAGGCGAACTCTGCTAATGGCAGAAACTGGTCCCACGAGCCTACGAAATCAATAACACGGGCTCGAAGCATGTCCTCTAGAATCTGAATAGTCCTCTCGGACTGGCCATCCGTCTGAGGATGAAATGCTGTACTAAATTGAACCCGGGTGCCTAACTCCTGCTGGACCGCTTTCCAGAACCGCGAGGTAAACTGCGTACCCCGATCAGAGATAATAGATACTGGCACTCCATAGAGACGAACAATCTCCCTAATGTAAATCTCCGCTAACCTCTCCGACGAGTAGGAGACAGATACTGGAATAAAGTGTGCTGATTTGGTCAGCCTATCAACAATGACCCAAATAGCATCAAATTTCCTCCGAGTCAAAGGAAGTCCGGTAACGAAGTCCATAGTGATCCGCTCCCATTTCCACTCGGGAATTTCAATCCTCTGGAATACACCACCAGGTCTCTGGTGCTCATATTTCACCTGCCGACAATTTAGACACCGAGCGACATACGCAACGATATCTTTCTTCATTCTGCGCCACCAATAGTGTTGTCGTAAGTCCTGGTACATCTTCGCGGCGCCTGGGTGAATAGAATATCGCGAACTGTGGGCCTCTGCTAAGATCAACTCTCGGATCCCTTCGACATTGGGCACACAAACTCGACCCTGCAATTTCAATACCCCATCATCATCTAGGTTTACCTGTGTGGCACCTCCCCGCTGTATTGTATCTCTCGACTCACGCAAATGAGGATCATCAAATTGCCTCTCACGGATACGCTCTAATAAGGAAGAACGAGCGACCGTGCAGGCTAACACTCTGCTAGGCTCAGAAATGTCTAATCTCACGAGCCGGTTGGCTAAGGACTGGACATCTAGAGCTAATGGTCTCTGATTGACCGGAATATATGCAAGACTACCCATGCTGGCATACTTTCTACTCAATGCATCGGCCACCGCATTGGCCTTACCTGGGTGATATAATATAGTAACATCATAGTCTTTCAGCAACTCTAACCATCTCCACTGTCGTAGATTCAACTCCTTTGCTTGAACAAGTACCGTAGGCTTTTGTGATCAGTGTACACCTCACATGTCACACCATATAGATAATGCCTCCGGATCTTTAAGGCATGAACCACTGCTGGCTAACTCGAGATCATGAGCTGGATAATTCTTCTCATGTATCTTTAGCTGCCTCGAAGCATAAGCGATAACCTTACCGTCTGCATCAATACCGCTCCAAGCCATGCGAGATGCGTCACAATAAGCTGTATAAGGCCACTGTACATGTAGGTAGTACCAACAACTGGTGCGGTGGTCGAGGCCGTCTTGAGCTTACGAAAGCTCGCCTCACACTCCTCGACCAGCTGAGCCCGGACACCCTACGGGTCGACACTGGTCGTCGGGGCGCAATAGAAGAAAACCCCTCTGCAAAACGACGGTGGCTAACCTGCTAATCCCGAAAACTCGGTATCTCGGTCGTCGAAGGTGAGTCGGAGGCCAGTGCAGGCTGCCTCGATCTTCTTTGGGTCTACGTGAATACCCTACGGATACAATGTGACCCGGAAATGCTACCGAACTCGGCCCGAACTCACATTTTGAAAATTTGGCATATAGTCGATTATCTTTCAGAGTCTGAAAACCACTCTGAGGTCTTGCTCGTGCTCTTCCCTTGCTGCGGGAGTATACCGGGATGTCATCTATGAAGACTATCACGAACAGTCTAAGTAAGGCCTGAATACCGGATTCATCAACTCCATGAATGCTGTCGGGGCATTGGTCAACCCGAAGGACATGACCAAGAACTCATAATGCCCATATCTAGAGCGAAAGGCTGTCTTGGGAATGTCGGCCGCCCTGATCTTCAGCTGATGGTAGCCTGACCTCAAGTCTATCTTAGAGAATACCCTCGCTCCCTGGAGCTGGTCAAACAAATCATCAATCCTCGGCGGTGGATATTTATTTTTGATAGTCACCTTGTTTAACTGCCGGTAATCAATACACATCCGCATCGAGCCATCCTTCTTCTTTACAAATAATACGGGTGCTCCCCAGGGGGAAACACTGGGCCTGATAAAACCCTTCTCAAGAAGGTCCTGCAACTGATCTTTCAACTCCTTTAACTCCGGCGGGGCCATACGATAGGGTGGAATAGAGATGGCGTGAGTGCCCGGTACCAGATCAATACAGAAATCAATATCCCTATCGGGTGGCATGCCCGGCAGGTCCGAAGGAAAAACCTCGGGAAACTCCCGTGCAATAGGGGCTGACTCAATGGAAGGAACCTCTGCGCTGGAATCACGAACATAAGCCAAATAAGCTAGACACCCCTTCTCGACCATACGTCGAGCCTTAACATAAGAAATAACGGTGCGAACGGAGTGGCTTGAGGTACCCTTCCACTCTAATCGGGGTGATTCTGGCAAGGCTAAGGTGACAGTCTTAGCATGACAATCAAGAATAGCATGGTATGGGGACAACCAGTCCATCCCCAATATGACATCAAAATCTACCATATCCAAGAGCAACAGATCAACACGGGTCTCAAGACCCCCAAATATAACTACGCACGAACGATGCACCCGATCGACTACAATAGAGTCACCCATTGGCGTAGCCACATAAACTGGAATATCCAGAGCATAGCTGGGCACGACCAAATACGGTGCGAAGTAGGAAGACACATAGGAATATGTAGATCCAGGGTCAAATAATACTGAAGCACCTCTGCCACACACAAGAATAGTACCTGTAATCACGGCATCTGATGCCTCTGCATCTAGTCGGGCTGGTAAAGCATAGAATCGGGGATCTGCACCTCCCCTCTGAGCTGCGTCTCTGGGACGACCATCAACTGGCTGACCTCTACCTCTCGCTGGACGGTCTCCACCTCTGCGGTCTCGACCTCCACCTCTATAATCTCCACCTCTGGCTGGCTGGGCAGGCTGAGGGTCAGCTGGGGACTGAATCATAGGACGAGGACCTCGCTGGCTGAGAGTTGCCCGTTGCTATAGGGCAATTCACGATAAAATGACACGGGTCGCCACAACGTAGCAACTCTTGGGCGATAGGGGCTGCTGGCCACGACGACTGAATGGCCTCCGCGAACGCTCCCGAAGAGGCTGAGCACTAATAGGAGCCCGGTCTGAATAATACCCCGAGAACCACGATCACCGATCCACCCGCGAAGCACGAAGGGCGGAATGAAAAGGCACTGGAAAGACTGGCCTCTATCGAAGGATTCTCTGCTACCGGAGGAAGAACCACTAAATCTGCACGAATGACGAGGCCTCTTGTACGAAGAATAACCGCCTCCCCTAGCGAGAGCCATCTCGACTCTGCGTGCTGCGTTGGGCCGCCTCCCGAAATGATATGTCACTCCCCGCGCCCGTAGCCATCCGGAGTCTAATCGGATGATTAAGCCCGTCCATAAACTTGCGGACCCTCTCCCGCTCGGTGGGAAGTATCACTACTGCACGACGAGCCAAGTCGATAAATCTCGTCTCATGCTGTGTAGCTGTCATAGTGCCCTGATGGAGGCGCTCAAACTGCCTCCGAAGTAAATCCCGCTGAGTAGTAGGGAGAAGCTTCTCCATAAATAGTTCCGCAAACTGGTCCCATGATAGAGCTGGGGACCCTGCTGGTCGAGTCAGGCAATAATCTCTCCACCAAGTCTTGGCGGATCCTGCAAGTCCGAAAGTACAAAAATCAACTCCGTTTGTCTCCACGATCCCCGTAGTCTTGAGAATCTCATGGCAACTGAATAAAAAGTCCTGAGGATCCTCTGATGCGGTTCCACCGAAAGTAGTGGTAAATAGCTTGGAGAACCGATCAAGCCTCCATAACGAATCGAAGTCATGGCCGTTCCATCACGGCATGAGTTGTGGTACCGAGTGAGTAGCCACGGTGGCTGGATGCGGTGCTGAGGGTGAGGGCTGCGGCTCGGAGTATGAGCGATAGGGTACGGGCCCCTCACTCCGGCCGAGAAGTAGGCTGGGACGGCGATAATAAACCCGCTGCTGGCAATGCTGTCCATGAATCCCGCTATTCGGATCAAGGCATCCCGGAGATCTGGGGTAATTAAAGCCTCTCCTGGGACCTGAGCTGGGCCCACTGGAGCGGCTGGAATCGGAACCTCCTCGTCAATCTCAACATGGGGCTCCACCTCTGGGGTAGCTGCCTGGGGGTGAGCTCTACCCCTACCACGGCCTTCTGATACGGCCTCGACCCCGGCCCCTCACAGGAGCTGTCTGGGGCTCAGGCTGCTGGTCAGCGGACGAAGAAGTGCGTGTCCTTACCATCTGCGAAAGGACGGAATAGAAATTCAATCAGTAATTGAGGAACAAGTCGCACGACAAGAAAGAACAAATGAGAGACTTTTTCCTAACTCAATAGACTCTGGAGGACAAGTACAGACGTCTCGGTACCTACCTCTCAAACTCTACTAAGCTTGTTCGTGAGTGGTGAGACCTATGTAACCTAGAGCTCTGATACCAACTTGTCACGACCCGGATTTTTCCCCAATATCGGGATCGTGATGGCGCCTACTCGTGGTAGCTAGGCAAGCCATTGTGTTCATACTATCCTATTTTTAACACAATTTTAATTAAATAAATGCGGAATACTTTATCGAAATGGAAATAATAAATCACGAGGTAAAAATCATCCTGAAACCTCTAGCCAAGACTTGGAGTCACCAACTCACAAACTACTTATGGAATACTACACATAAAAGTACGAAGGAAATATAACATAATTATGTTTGTCTCGAAACAATGAGACTACGACTATTAACATAATTAAAGGAAGAGACGCCGGGACTGCGGACGTCCGCAAGCTACCTTGGTCTCAAATGTATCAACTCCCACGCAATCTATTCATTGCTGCTGCTGCTGCTGCTCCCGATCGTAACCTGGACATGTGCAAAAACGCACGAAGTGTAGTATCAGCACAATCCGACCCCATGTGTTGGTAAGTGCCTGGCCTATCCGGCGAAGTAGTGACAAGCCTAGGACCAGACACCCACATAAACCTGTGCAATTCAATATATATATGTGTACTACAAAATAACAAGAAATAATCAAGTATTAACACAATAAGGAATATCTTGAAGAATTCAACAATTAACCACAGTTAATAATTTCACAAGGAAAAACAAAGTGTAATGTAAACACAAATAATATCAATTCAAGGAATAGCAAACGGTTGCACGGCATCACCCTTCGTGCTTTTACTCTCATCCTCACATCCATAGTACGGCATGATCCTTCGTACATGGTTCAATAATAGGGCACGGCATGATCCTTCGTGCATAATCAATAATAGGGCACGGCATGATCCTTCGTGCATAATCAATAATAAACATGGCACGGCATGATCCTTCGTGCATAATCAATAATAAACATGGCACGGCATGATCCTTCGTGCATAATCAATAATAAACATGGCACGGCATCACCCTTCGTGCATTATCTCTCTTCCTCACCCAAATAACAATCACAATTAAGGGCAAAGAAAGAAACAACAATTCATAAATCGTCCCATCAAGGGCAATCAATAATTATCTTCACAACAAGTCCCGACAAGGGAGAACAATAACGATTCACCTATAATATATCTCAAAATATCATTTTCCAACGACTCACGGTCATACTAGACGCCAATGTATGGATGCTCGTCACCACAGCCCATACGCCGCACTCGATCACATAACACATAACACATAATCCTATTCCCTCAAGCTAGGATAGAACAAACACTTACCTCGAATGCTTATGAACAATTCAATCCGTGGAAATGTCTTTTCTTTCAATTTGGCTCCAATTCAACCGTATCTATACACAATTGATTTAATATCATCAATTCTACTCAACAAACTAATTCTTAATACCAAATAACACTTTTACAACATTCTGCCCGGAATAGTGAATTTCAACCTCGGGCCCACATGGTCGGAATTCGGGGTTATGACTAAAATCCGGTTACCCATTCCCCCACGAGTTCATATATATGATTTGTTTCAAAATCGGACCTCAATTCGAGGTCCAATTCCCTAATTTATGAAAAACCCTATTTTCTAACAAAAACAAGAATTTTACCATGAAAACATTTGATTTCTAATGAAAAACATGTTTAATGATGTTAGGAATTGAAAGAATTAAGTAAAAAGTGACTTACAATCGTTTTGATGAAGAAGAAATCCTTGAAGAATCGCAAATGGGTGTTTTGGTTTTGTAAAAAGTGAAGAAATGACTGAAATTCGTGTTTTTCAGGTCTCTGTGTTCGCATTTGCGAACATGGGTTCGCAATTGCGAACCCCGACCAATTTCCGGAGTTTGAAAAATAAGCTAAGGGTGGAAAGTTCGCATTTGCGAACATTTGTTCGCATTTGCGAACCAGGGCATACTGGGAGGTTCGCATTTGCGACATAATGTTCGCATTTGCGAACAAGGCTCCTTCGCATTTGCGAAGAAGGCTTCGCATTTGCGAAGCATGGCTTAGCAGTGAAGGCATCGCATTTGCGAAGAATGCTTCGCATTTGCGAAGCATGGCTTGGCAGTGAAGGCCTCGCATTTGCGAGGTTATGTTCGCAATTGCGAACCGAAGCCTTCCTGGACGCCCTTCGCATTTGCGATCAAGGGTTCGCATTTGCGAACCCTGCCTTGGTCTGTCATCTTCGCAATTGCGAAAAATACTTCGCATTTGCGAAGCCAACAGCTGGGTGAAAAACCAGCAGTGCAAAAATTCAGAAATTTAACCAACGGCCTATCAAATCTTTACCCGAGCCCCCCGGGCTCCAAACCAAACATGTACACAACCTCGAAAACACATTATGGACTTGTTCGTGCGATCATATCGCCAATATCACTTCGTTTTAATCAAATCGAGCCTCAAACTCATGATTTTCATACTTTTGATTTTCAAAACTTCTTAACTTGGAACTCGAGGTCCAAAACATCTCAAACGACATCCAAATGTCACCAAACTTTACAGAAATCACATATATAATATTTAAGACTTGTACCGGGCGTCGGAACCAAAATACGAGCCCGATACCAAGGTCTATTAATTTATTTCCTTTAATAATTGCATCAAAAACAATTTCACATAAAAATTCATAACTTGGGCTCTAGGCCTCAGAATTCGACTCCGGACACATGTCCAAGTCCCATATTTTCCTACGGACCTCTCGGGACCATCCAATCTCGGGTCCGGATCCGTTTACCAAAAATGTTGACCGAAGTCAACCATATCAATATTAATATCATTTTTATCCAAATTTCTCATAAAATTCATATTTTCTATCACAAAATCTTTCCGGCTACATGCTCGGATCGTGCACGTAAATCGAGGCAACATAGAATGAGGTTTTCAAGGCCTCAGAAGCTCGAAATTATTAATAAAATAAGTGATGACCCTTTGGGTCGTCACACTATGTCCTTTTTCAACAAGGGCTAGATCTTGCTATTGAAGAAAAGAGACCGGATGGTATTGGAGAAGAAGATTGGAGAATTATCAACCGTGTTGCTTGCGGTACCATTCGATCCTACCTTGCTAGAGAGCAGAAATATCCATACACAAAGGAAACTTCTGCAAGTAAATTATGGAAAGCACTGGAGGATAAATTTTTGAAGAAAAACAGTCAAAATAAATTGTACATGAAGAAAAGACTGTTTCACTTCACCTATGTTCCTGGTACCACGATGAATGAACATATCACCAGTTTCAATAAGTTGGTCACAGATTTGCAAAATATGGATACAACTTATGATGATGGTGACTTGGCATTGATGTTGTTGGTGTCACTTCCTGATGAGTACGAGCACCTTGAAACTACTCTAGTCCATGTAAATGATGAAGTTTCTCTCAGATAAGTTTGTTCGGCTTTGTACAGCTATGAACAAAGAAAGCGAGAAAAACGGAAGTGCGGATAAGGAGAAGCCCTATTTGTAAGGGTCGTCCTCAAAATCAAACGAGGACAAAGAAAAGAAGATCTAAGTCAAGATCTAAACCTGCAAAGATGAATGTGCCTTTTGTCGAGAAAAGGGGCACTGGAAAAGACTGTCCGAAGTTGAATAATAAGGCCAAACATAACAATGGAAAGGCCATTATGGATTCAAATGTAGCTGATTGTGATGATTCGGATTTCTCATTAGTTACAACGGAGCCTTCAACGTCATCAGACATATGGTTGATGGACTCGGCTTGTAGCTATCATATGTGTCCCAACAGGGATTGGTTTGTGGACTTTCAAGAAGGAGAATATGGAGTCGTCCAAACAGCGGATAACAGCCCTCTTACCTCATATGGAATTTGTTCAATACGATTAAGGAACCATGATGGAATGATCAGAACATTAATAGATGTTCGATATGTACCAGGTTTGAAGAAAAATCTCATCTCTGTGGGAGCCCTGGAATTAAAAGGGTTCAAAATTATTGAAGAAAATGGAGTGATGAGAGTATGTTCCGGTGCACTAGTGGTAATGAAGGACAATCGGAAGAACAATAACATGTACCGTTATCTCGGTAGTACGGTTATTGGGACAGCGACAGTGACGTCCAGTGATAACAAAGAGGCAGAAACAACCAGGCTATGGCACATGCGCTTGGGACATGCTAGAGGAAAATCCTTGAAAACTCTATCAGATCAAGGATTGTTGAAAGGGGTAAAAGCTTGCAATTTGGAGTTTTGCGAGCATTGTGTTAAAGGGAAACAGACAAGGGTTAAATTTGGTACAGCAATCCATAATACCAAAGGCATTTTGGATTATGTACACTCTGACGTTTGGGGTCCTTCCAAAACACCTTCATTGGGTGGGAAGCACTATTTTGTGACCTTTGTTGATGATTTTTCACGAAGAGTATGGGTGTATACAATGAAGAGCAAAGATGAAGTGCTGGGAATTTTTCTCAAATGGAAGACGATGGTGGAGAATCAAACGGGCAGGAGGATCAAGTGTATTCGCACAGACAATGAAGGTGAATACAAAAATGATCATTTCAATAAGGTCTGTGAAAATGATGGCATCGTCCGACACTTCACTGTGAGACATACACCACAACAGAATGGAGTGGCAGAACGCATGAACCGGACATTGCTGGAGAAGGTACGGTGTATGTTGTCCAATGCTGGCTTGGGCAAAGAATTTTGGGCTGAGGCAATTACATATGCATGCCACCTTATTAATCGCTTACCATCTGCTGCTATTGATGGCAAGACACCATTTGAAAAATGGTATGGAAAGCCTGCTGTAGATTATGACTTTGTTGCACGTGTTTGGCTCAACTGCATATTATCATGTGACAGAGTCAAAATTGGATCCAAGGGCTAAGAAGGCTATTTTTATGGGGATTACTTCTGGAGTCAAAGGATATCGCTTATGGTGTCCTATGACAAAGAAAGTAATATTCAGCAGGGATGTTACCTTCGATGAATCCGCTATGGTAAACAAGGTAACAAATGTAGATACCAAACAGGATGATGGTGCTTCTAAGCAGGTGGAGTTTGAGGGGAAATTTATTTTTCCTACACAAGAAGCAGAGGAGGAAACAAATGAAGATTATCCTATGGAAGGAGAGCCAGTAGAGGAGATTCCAACTCAGGAACCTCAACAACAACTTGAATCAATAGCAACCAGCAGGCCAAAAAGGAAAATAACGAAACATGTTCGTCTCATAGAGACAGTTGCTTGTGCAACCGCAATTGTAGCTGATGATGTTCCTACCACTTATAAAGACGCAGTCCAAAGTTCAGAAGAAGATAAGTGGAGGATTGCCATGAATGATGGATTACAGTCCCTTCATCAGAACCATACATGGAGATTGGCCAATCTCCCAAAGGGAAAGAAAGCAATTGGGTGCAAATGGGTATTTGCAAAGAAAGAAGGATTTCCTAACCAAGTAGATGTTCGCTACAAAGCAAGATTGGTGGCCAAAGGATATGCTCAAAAGGAGGGAATTGATTAAAATGAAGTATTTTCTCCAGTTGTAAAACATTCCTCCATTCGAATTATGTTGGCTTTGGTAGCACAATTGGATTTGGAACTAGTTCAGATGGATGTAAAAACTGCATTTTTACATGGAAACTTGGAGGAGGAAATCTATATGACTCAGCCAGAAGGATTCAAAGTTGTTGGAAAGGAAAATTTGGTGTGCAAACTTGAAAAATCATTGTACGGGTTGAAACAATCTTCTAGACAATGGTACAAGCGATTTGACAAGTTTATGTTGCAGCAAGGGTACGAGAGAAGCAAATACGATCATTGTGTGTATTTGCGCAAGCTTAAAGATGGTTCCTTTATATATATTCTCCTATATGTTGATGATATGTTGATAGCTTCCAAGAATTCGGAAGAAATTGATAAGTTGAAGATTCAACTGAAGAAGGAGTTCGAGATGAAGGATCTGGGTGAGGCGAAGAAAATTCTTGGCATGGAGATAATAAGAGATAGACATTCAAAGAAACTCTGTTTATCTCAGAAAGAATATTTGAAGAGAATACTACAACGTTTTGGCATAGATGACAAGACTAAGCCAGTTAGTACTCCACTTGTTCCCCATTTTAAGCTAAGTACTACTATGTTGCCATTGGATGAAGCTGAACAAGAGTATATGTCAAAGGTACCATATGCAAATGTTGTTGGTAGCTTGATGTATCCAATGGTCTATACGAGACCTGACATTTCACAAGCTGTTGGAGTTATTAGCAGATATATGCACAATCCAGGAAAAGAGCATTGGCAATCTGTGAAGTAGATTCTGCGGTATATTCATAATATTGTAGATGTCGGGTTAATTTTTGAGCAGGAAGACAATCAGTCTGTAGTTGGATATTGTGACTCGGATTTTGCGGGTGATCTCGACAAACGAAGATCAACTACTGGTTATGTGTTTACTTTTGCAAAGGCACCGGTTAGTTGGAAGTCTACTTTGCAGTCAACAGTTGCTTTGTCTACAACAGAGGCAGAGTACATGGCTATTAGAGAGGCTGTGAAGGAGGCAATTTGGCTTCAAGGATTGCTAAAGGAGCTTGGTGTTGAACAAAAAGGTATCACAATTTTTTGTGATAGTCAAAGTGCTATTCAATTAGCGAAGAACCAAGTTTATCATGCAAGGACGAATTACATTGATGTTCAGTATCAATTTCATACGAGAAATCATAGAAGAAGGTAGAGTCACGGTGAAGAAAATTCATACTACGAAGAATCCTGCTGAAATACTAACAAAAGCGGTAACTGCGATCAAGTTTCAACATTGTTTGGATTTGATCAACATTGTTGAACACTGAAGATTGAAGATGAAGACATAACCCAATTTTGTTATAGAGAGAAAATTGAAGATGTGGAAGTTTTGCCAAGGTGGAGATTTGTTAAAATTGGCAAAACAATTTCTCCCACATCGGTGGGTAGAAGTTTTTTGTTTAGAATTTTTCCTATAAAAGAAGGCCTAATGTTTAGGATTTAAACACACCTCTCATTTGCCTTCTTATCTTCTTAAGGCATTTGTATCTTCTCTCTTTAGTATTATTTTACTTGTATTTTGGAGTGGAATAAAATATTGGTTGTGTCCGAGGAGTAAGCAAAATTAGTCAAACCTCGTAAATTCTGGTGTTCCTTTTATTGTTACTTTATTGTCTTATTTATTATTTGGTAGCTGCCATAATTTTTGGTATAGTAGTTGTGACTCATTCACACTATATACATTTGGCTTCCGCAACAGTATGCTCATTGGGCGTACCCTTCGGTGTAATGACATTGAGGGCCAAATTTTACCCACACAAATATAATCTAACTAACATTTGAAGAATTGTTTTATTTGAGTTATATAACTAACCGTAAATATGAGGTGTGAAAGCAGTCTCCGATAGCAAATAATTACACTAAATTCAAGGTTAGTGAAGTAACCACAAACCAAATTATGAAATTACGCTAAAATTTAATTCTCGTTTGGCATTGCTAATGTGCTCTTAATAACATTCACCTAATCAGAATAACAATTTAACATACTAGAATCATTAAATAGAGTTCATTATTCAAATGGTCACTTAACTATCTCAAATTATCTTGTAAAGTTACTTATCTTTCGTTTGTAACAACAAAGTCACTGAACTATGTCTATTGCACTTAGAAAGTCACTCAACTAAATTTTTCAAATTTTGGATTACCAAATCACTATTTTACCCTCTAAATTATACGCATTTATCTTCTTTTTGTTGTTTTAAAATTTTTTAATATTATAATTTTTTCCTTTTAATTTATATTATGCACTAGCAAGAATTTAGAACTTGACAAAACAAAAATATTATAATATGAAAACAATCTTCGACAATAAAAACACCCGCTGTTAATGCTCAGTGAACCAAATCAAACAAATTAATTATATCGGAAAGGTACTCATATCTCATAAAATGAATTGAAATGAATGATCATATTAACAAAAACAAAATCTAAATACCGACCTACTTAAATCGATTAAACTAAGAACAAAAGTTGTTAAAACATTTACGTTATACATACCGAATATAACAAAAAAACGATATCAAAATACAAAATTTTATATTTGATTTGAACCACCTCTGAATCACTCCCAAGCCTTCGGGGCTCCCGACCAAATACACACACTAACTCAATAACATCCTACGAACTTAGTCGAGTGATCAAATCACCGAAATAACATCAAATTCAATGAATCAAACCCCAAAATCATCATTTCTCTTTTCAAAGTTCATCAACCTCTAACTTTAGATATTTAGGTCCAAAACACGTCAAACGACGTCTGATTTCGACCAAATATCACAGAAAATGCTTAATGCATATTTAAGATCTGTACCGGGTGTCGGAACCAAAATATGAGCCTTATACCTATATTTTCTAACTCATTTTCATTTCCATTTTTCCTTAATAATTCCAGAAAATAATTTAACAGAAAAATTCTTTTACTCGAGTTTTGGACCTCATATTTTAACACCGAGCACATGTCCAAGTCCCATATTTTTCTACGGACCTCTCGGGACTATCGCATCACGGATTTGGGTCCGTTTACCCAAAATATTGATCAAAGTCAATTATATCAATATTAATATCAAAATTCTTCAAATTTTTCACAAAATTCACATATTTTAACATAAAAAAAATTCTAGCTTCGTGCCTGGACTGCGCATGCAAATCAAGGCAATTAAAAGCGTGGTTTCCAAGGAAGCGCGGAAAAAGGGAGAAATAGAGTGATGACCCTTTGGGTCGTCACATTCTCCACCTCTATAACAACTGTTCATCCTCCAACGGACAAAAGAAATAAGTGCCTAAGTCAGGAAATAGATGAGGGTAACGGCTCCACATATCAGACTCGGACTCCCAGGTTGATGCCTCAAGAGGCTGACCTCTCCATCTAACACGCACCGAAGGAAAACTCTTTGACCTAAACTATCGAACCTGCCGGTCTAGAATAGCTACCGGCTTGTCACGACCCAAATCCGGTCGTGATGGCGCCCAACATCTAAGCTAGGCCAGCCAGACCAATAATTACTTATCACAATGAATATCAGTCCCAAATGGACAACCCAAAAGAACATATGAGTCAAAGAACTCCAATAATAATAAAAATGAACAAAGTGCTGAGAAGTGCGAAAGCAACTGACACTCCCAAAGATCCGGAGTCACAAGTCTAGAGCCTCTAACAAAACCCAACAGAAATAGAGAATACTGTATGGAAATACTCAAGTCTGAATATAAAATAACAACTGGAAATAGGAAAAGAAGCTAGGTTCTGCGAACGTCGGCAGCTACCTCAGCAACTCGGTATGACTCTGCAAAAGCTGGAAATGCTCGTCTACTGCTCCTGAGTACCTGAGTCTGCACACAAAAGGTGCAGGGAGTAGGGGTGAGTACTAAGTACTCAGTGAATAATAAATATATAAAAGCAGCTGAAAGTAGGAAATCCACAGAATACCACAATATGAAGCTACACTATAGTCCGAATCTCCTACGAACTAGCATCAACAGTACAATACAGCTACCACAGATAATTCAATAGATAAAGATGCAATGCAATGCACATAACCGCTACGGCGTGTGGCCCGATCCATTTAACGTCGACGACGCTCACTCAGGGTGTGTACTGCCTCCGGAGGAGCTCCTACAGCCCAAGCGCAAATACCGCTGCGGCGTGCAGCCCGATCCTCATATCATAATAACCGCTTCGGCGTGCAGCCCGATCCATCCTCAATCCACAATAATCAGACAAGTCACAAAATAGCTCAATTTACTTATTTCCAGATTCCAGTTCATAATTTATGAAAATACTTTAACTTCTATTTAATTTTTGCAAAACAGGTGACTTAGCATTTCAATACTGTGATTTCAAAGCCAGGACAGAGATCAGTGATTAAGCAAGTATAGCTATCACATATATACAATCCCCTAGGGATGCTACAGGTTGGCACAAGTGTATATCCCACAAATATGTCAAACACAGTATATTTCCATCACTAATAGCATATTATCCATATCCGGGATGGACCAAGTCTCAATCCCCAGTCACAATCACTCCCGCACCTGCCACGGGGTATGACCCACGCCCTACTAGCGTCACAATGTGCTAAGCCGGGGTTTCGAACCCTCAGGCTACCATATACACAAACTACTCACCTCTAGCCGGTCGTAGACTCGTTCCAATGCCTTTTCCTTTAGAATTCGCTGACTCGCGTGTAGAATTTATTCAAACCACAATAATTATGTCATTTACGGGTCAAAGAAACATAACCCATTTTAATTTGCATGAAAAATGCATAAATACACTAAGTTGGTAAAACCCGACCCCGAGCCCACTACCCGAAAAATTTCGAAGTTAGTACCAACGCGATCCTCGTCTCGCCACGAGGTCGTGCATATAAAATTTATCGAAATCGGAGTTCGAATGGCCTTTCAAAATCCCAAATTTTTGTTTTCAATTTCTAGGCCACAAACCTTCAAAATTTCTACCCAAATTCATGAAGATTGATGTTATTTCTACCATAAAATTATGTTTTTGAGTCAAGAAATTTACCTCCGACGATTACCCGATGAAATCCCAACATTTTCCCGTGAGTTCTTCTCTGTAGGGCTCAAAATTGGCATTTTTGGTGAATAGACCCGCGACTGGTCTGTTTCTGGATTTTATTCACTGCCAGACCCTATTGCCCTACGCGATCGCAACTCGCCTCACGCGTTCGCGATGTTCAAATTCTGCCGGCCTCACGCGATCGCGTCGCTCTTCATGCGATCGCGTATCACAAAATCTCGGACCAAATTTTTCTCCTACACGATCGCGTAGGTACTCATGCGATCAAGATGCCTACCCGGTTTACTCTACGCGATCGCGACTTTTCTTCATGCGATCGCATTGATATAGCCCCCTGACCCTACGCGATCGCGGAGAGCATTTTCCCGCTGCACTGACTTGCAATTTTCTGCAGGTTTTTTCCAAGTCTAAAATGCCCGGTTGATGGTCCGAATTCATCCCGAGGCCCCCGGGACCCCAACGAAAACCACCAATACACTCCAAAATATGATACGGACTTGTTCCAATGATAAAAACACCATCCTAAACATCAAAATCACCATTTTCACACGGATTCAAGCCTAAGTTTCTTCAAAACTTCCGAAACTAACATTCAATCCAAAACCCGATCAAACGATGTCCGAATGACCTGAAAATTTGCGGACATATCCAAAATCACATAACGAAGCTACAAAAATGGTCAGAATTTCATTCCGACCCCCGGATCAAAATCTCACCTACCGTCCGGTTTTCGCCAAAATTCAACCGTAGCCAATTCAAGCCTAAAACTACTTCGGACCTCCGAATTCGATTCCGATTGCTCCCCTAAGTCATAAATGATCCCCCGAAACTAGTTGAATCATCAGAATCCGATTCCGAGCATTCTAACTCAATAGTCAACTCTAGGTTGACTTCCCATATTCAAGCTTCCTTCACAAAGGCTATTTGCTTCATTTTCAACCCGAATCACTCCTAACTCACCCGATACACTCTAATACTGATATAAAAGCATAAAATATATAAATGCAAGGTAACGGGGTGGTAATTCCTGTAACGACGGGTCGGGTCATTACACGGCTCCTCCTCGTATGACAGATCCTTGTCCAACTGGACAGTGCTGAAATCTAACACATGGGTAGGATCACCGTGATACCTCTGAAGCATAGACACATGAAACACTAGATATACGGCTGACAAGCTAGGTGGAAAGGCAAGTCTATAAGCCACCTTTCCCACACGATCAAGAATCTCAATGCGCCAATGAACCTAAGGCTAAGCTTTCTCTTATTCTCAAATCTCATCAAGCCCTTCATAGGCGATACACGGAGCAATACTCGCTCGCCAACCATGAAAGCTACATATCGAACCTTGCAATCCGCGTAACTCTTTTGCAGCGACTGAGCCGAACGAATCCTTTCCTAAATGAAATTAACCTTATCCAAGGCCTCCTGGACTAAATCTATACCCAATAACCGAGCCTCTCCCTGCTCAAACCATCCGACTGGAGACCAACATCGCCTACCATACAACGCCTCATAAGGAGCCATCTGAATGCTGGAATGGTAGCTGTTGTTGTAGGCGAACTCTACTAAAGGTAGAAACTGGTCCCAAAAACCTCCAAAATCAATAACACAGGCTCAGAGCATATCCTCCAATATCTAAATAGTGCTCTCGGACTGACCGTCTTTCTGAGGATGGAACGCTGTACTCAACTGAACATGTGTACCTAACTCCTGCTGAACCGCGTACCTCAGTCTGAAATGATAGATGTCGGCACCCATTAGTCATCTTATTCGAATGACTATATTTGTTGTCACATATTAAAATGTGAAACTGTCTCTAAAATTAAATCACATAAAATATTACAATGTATGTAAGAGAATCTTTTACATTAATTCCACTTGACTTCAAGCTGGTGGTTAGTCTTTTCATCTTTACCTAGTGTATGATGTATTCAATTTTCCATTTAGTTTCAATATATTTTTAAAAAATTTGTATTGCATAGCAAGTGAGGCTTCTAAATTTGCTGTTGATTCTAAACCTCGTAGTTGGAAAATGACTATTTACTATCTCCTTTTTATTAGTAATTTTCTTCACTCTTTTAATACTCTAATAAATACTATTAATATATGCAAGTGATTGCTAGAATTTCTAAAACAAGACTTCCATATTTTCTCCCTTTGTTTGTCTAAATATATTCTTCATGTTTTGTTCTATTGAATTACAAAAAATATAATGAACAAATATTACCTTAAAGTTACAACACTTATCAAAAGGAAACAATTATCCCAAGCAAGTGTTAGACAAAATTAACCCATATTCGTTAAATGTTTATTGATCTACAGAGAAAAGAAAAAGGAATATTACAACTCTAATAATGGAAGCAGACCTTTTCATTTCATCCCGAAAGCAAAACGTAAATTTATAGCCAAAGGAGAAAAAAGGAAAAAACAAATAAAGAAAATAATCAACATAAAATATGATAATTAAGAATAAGTGCATTAGATTGAAGATTTCAAGGGTATAAATTAATATACTCCATAGATACATATGGTAGGTCTCCTTTAAATATAGGCACAAAGAAACATCATAGTATAATATATGGGGAAGATAGTATTTGTAATTGGTTAACAATTGGAAAGCAATAACACTTCCCAACATAAACTAAGTCCGTTGAGGTTTCTTTTATCCGGGGGTTGTTATTGGAGTTGAGCAAAATAAACCAAATAAGAAGGGCAGACTTTTATCTGGCAAAAAGAAGAAAAACAGGAAAAGTGACATGAATTCACTTCATTATTCTTCCTCCGATTTGTTCCATTGCTACAAATGTTGTTTCAAAAGTATTTTACAATCTTTCGTGATAAAAACCTTCTTTACATATAAAACAGAAAAATAGAATTTAAGATGATAATAATTACGAATTTTAATATGTATAGATGTAATTCAGGGACCTTGAAGACTTAATTATACCCGATAAATTGCATTTCGTATCTCCATGAAAAATTAACTATTAGAGAAACAATACACAGTAAATCATTAATAAAAAAAATATAAACTAACAATTATATAATATTTAGACATAGCTGATTAAAAAAGGTCTACCATGTTTGATAAGAAACGAGAAGTACAATAAAAGCGTAGGAATCATAATCGATTCTTTTTCATCTTATGAATAACCTCTGAGATTACTAACTTCACAAATTCCCCGGATTTTGATAGGAACAAAGAGAAGTGTGTAGTTGGACAACAATTAAGAGTCCTTATAGAAATTAATAGTGATTTACTGTAGTACAATTTTATCTTTTAGGTTGACATAAAATGTATATTTGCAATACGTATGGGAAGGTTAAGGCCTAATTTATTTGCACTTAATGGAGGTCTGAATCTTAATCATTCACATCCCAGACATTAAGTGTGTTTATTTTGAAAGTTTGAATCTTAATTATTCAGATCTTAATCATTAAGTGTGTTTGTTTTTTACTTCACAACCACTTAATGGGTCTAAATAGGCTTGTATGATTAAGATCTATATCAGAGACTTAATTTAATTAAGATGCTATCACATATTTATTATTAACTGCTGTCACCGCCTACCATTATCAACTACCACCATGTCACCACCACCACCATACCCAACCACAACTAGGGGTGTTCACGAAAAACCGAAAAACCGAACCAACCCGAAGACCAAACTAAACCGAGAAAAAAAACCGATATTTTTTTGGTTTAACTTGGTTTGGTTTCTAATTTTAAAAAACCGACAAAGTTGGTTTGGATTTGGTTTTATACCTAAAAAACCGAAAAATAACCAAACCAAACCGATCATATAGATTGTGTTTTGAAAAAACTTAACTGTGATTGTGTTTTGAAAAAACTTAACTATTTTTGGTTCATCCATTGGAGAAACGACTGGATTTCTTATCATGGGATAAAGTTGAGTAGTGAGTGACATAATTTTGGATTTCTTGGGAAGTTTTATTGTCTTCTTTTCTATAGTTTAGAAGTTTATCTCTATAATGAATATAAGTTGTCTTTATTCTCTCTTCTTTCTCCTAATAGAATACGTGAAAAAGTAACAATGGTAGCCATGCTTGTCTATTTTTTCTATGTTTCACCATTTGATTCTTTTGAAATTTTTTGTACCTTAAAAAAACCGAAAAAACCGAAAAACCCGAAAAACCGACAAAAACCGAAACTGATAAATTTTTGTTAATTTGGATTGGTTTGGTTTTACAATTTGAATAACCGACTTAATTGGTTTGGTTATTTTTAAGGTAGCAACCGACCCAAACCGAATCATGAACACCCCTAACCACAACCACAACACATATCCCACCCCTACCACCACCACCACCACCACCACTTCCACCACCACCATGCCACCATCATCTTTAATCATAGCCACCATTATCGATCATCACCACCTACTATCCCCACCACTCCAACCACCATCGTTCTCACCCGCAATTAACACTCATCCGCATCAACTATCACAACTGACCACCCCATCACCATCAACAAGTACAGTTGGCACTGCCCATCATTATACCCTACTACCACCCACCTACCACCTTCCTCAATCATAACTACTACCACCAGTACAGTTGATCTATCCTAGCTTGAGGGAATAAGATTGAATGTGCTAATTGCTAATTGCTATGTGATCGAGTGCGGTGTATAGGCTGTGGTGACAAGCATCTATACACTGGCATCTAGCATGACCGTGAGTCGTTTGTTGACATATGTTGTGAGTTAATGTGGGATGTTCTTAAGTCATGTTCTTGAACCCTTGCCGGGTTGTGAAAGTTGATTATTGTTTCCCTTGATGGGAAACAATAATCAACTACCACCATGTCACCACCACCACCATACCCAACCACAACCACAACACATATCCCCACCCCCCACCACCACCACCACCACCATTTCCACCACCACCATGCCACCATCATCTTTAATCATAGCCTCCATTATTGATCATCGCCACATACTATCCTCACCACTCCGACCACCATCGTTCTCATCCATAATTAACACTCATCCACATCAACTATCACTACTGACCACCCCATCACCATCAATAAGTACAGTTGGCACTGCCCATCATTATAACCTACTACCACCCACCTACCACATTCCTCAATCACAACTACTACCACTACCCGATATTATTAACTATCACCACCCACCACCAACATCCTCAATCATAATCGCCACCACTACTAATCACTGCTAAGTACTAGCATGAACCACTATCATCAACCAAAACTACCACCAACCACCACCTCTAGTCTTAATTATTTCTATTCAGATCTTAATATATTCAGACGTGTATTCAGATTCAGATGTCTCAATATTAATACACATATTGATATCCAGATGTGTATTCAGATTCAGACGTCTTAATCTTTAAAAAACCAAATGAGGGCTAAGTATTGTCCTTAAGCGAAAGGTACTATTGTGATTTCAAGAAGAATGAAGCGCCTGACCAACTGTGCTACACGCTATTATTGTCAAGTGGTGTCACTTTATTACATTTACCTTAATTCTTTATGTTGGAGTTTTACTATACATTTTATTTAGTAAAAATTTCCGACGAAGCGGTGTCACATGACACCGCTTGGGCTAAGGTAGATCCGTCCCTGCTTTCCACTACGAAAAAGTCTCTCTTTCCCTCTACTTATTTGATTCCAAGTATTTTCCCCACTTATTCTCATCCTTTTTTGATAGTAAAAGTGATTTTACCCTCATCTCCTCGAACAAATAGTATTCTATTTCCCATTATTTGACCCAAAAGCTATCGGTTGCTTTATGAGTTAGGGACAATCAAAGATTATAAGACGGTAAATCGGAATCAGTGGTAATATATTCAAGAAGAGATCTATGATTCGTATGCAGATTTTTCTAGTGAAATCGTAAGAAAACTTATTGAAATATTAGAATTAGCCAACAATAGAGAAATGAGATAGAGAGAGAATGATAGTTAGAGGTTGTATTATTAATGAATAATAACACTTGTCTTACAAATGAGGGAGGCCTTTCCTTATATAGAAGGAAGGCCCCCTCACTAGCATATTACTTTATTCTAGGACTATTGTTGTTACAAAAACAGAAATAGGCGGAGGAGACGGGACGCCTAGACGGGCGAGTTTGTCAATACGCCTTCATAGTCGGGGGCATACTCCCTCTAATTGTATGGGCATGGAGGAAGGTCTACTCGACGTTTGTAGCCATATAGGGAGGTGTACTCGACTCACATTAGTCATATCTGATTCGACCTCATACAGTTAGTCCCTCCGCCTGTTGGAGATATATTCGGCATATATCTGCAATGGATGGAAAAAATTGACATGTCTCGGATCTATCCGCGTGTGCATACGTGGCATATTCTTTTGAATCGTCGTTTGCTAATGACATGCGTCATGATTGCAGCGGCTCCCGAGGCAGGCCAAAAAGATGATCCTACATTTCGGTTTCTCGCCTCCTTTTCTGATACTAACCTCTTCGAATCTCGTGTACTAGACCACTATAAATAGTGAGGGATTTCAAGATTTTCCATTCTTTGGATCATTACAAAAAGTTCTTTGTACTTCTGTCATTCATCTTTTCTTATAGCAATACTTAACAACTTTCGTATTGACTTCGTAGCTTGTTAGTATACCTTGAATTTGATAGAAAGATTAACGATGGCTAAAGGCAGTAGTCGTCATGGGACAGATGAGGGTGAGGCCACTTCTAGTGTTCCTCAGCCCTCGGGAGGTGGGAAGAAACCCCGTAAACCTCTCGTTCCATTTTTCGTGGACAACATGCTTCCCCGCAAACTATACGTTCGAATGGATTTATTTACAAAGGGGCCTACCCCGGAATGGGAAAGGTCTAAATTTACTGAACCTCTTCTAAATGAACTTCGAGTATCTTGTCAAATTTCGGAGACGGTCGTCTTGAAAAACGGCTGAAGGGGACTTTGCCAACGTACACAGAGCTTCTGTGCCTTCTATGAATACCCCTTTATAATAGGGTGTGGCCTCCCCATTTATCCATTGGCGGAAGTATTATGCCGGTTCTACAATGTATGTCTGGCCCAGCTTACCCCTTATACGTGGAAGATATGCCATATTCTGATGACTTATGCCAGAGGGCTAGATTAGACATCACGGTATACCATCTGCTGCAGCTGTTCAGTCCCGGGTTCATGAGAGGGACGATCCTCCAGTTAAAGAATCATGGGACGAAGGGCTTGGTCGTCGAGATAGACGACAAGCCTAATCGCCAATTCTAGCTAAAATATTTCTTTGTCTGAACCTCAGATCTGGTGTCGGACGCCGTCTGATTCCTTGAGGCAGGGAACGGCGAACATAAGTGTTATCCTTTGTGCTTAATTACTTTACGCTTGTTCGACCTTTCGTCGTCTCATTATATTTTATATCTACAGCAAGGGTGCGTACGCCCCAATCCGTGCCGGACATTAAAGCTTGGGTAGGGCGGTTGATCCTCTTCTAGGAGGAGTGCAGGACGTGGGTCGCATTTACCATAAGATACGACTTCCCAAGTATTTTACTAGTTCTGGGTTTGGTGACCTCATATCTTATTAGACGCTGCATTTTCTGATGCATTTTTATAACTGTGTTGGCAGCCCGGAGTGCACCGCAGAGGAGGAGACGTCATGTCGCCACTTCCTCGTCGGCCGATTCCGGTTTTGAACACGTGGTTCATGTGATAAAGATCACTCCTAAGGCCGCTCACCCTGAGGGTGACCAAGCGGATGTGGAAGCATCTAGTGCTGATGTTTTCGACGCCGCTCATTCCGAAGGCAAAGCCGTGATTCGGAAGCCAGCTTTTGCGGATATCCCTGGGACTTCTCATCCCGTGGTTGATTCGGTGAATGAACCGATGTCCAGAGAGGGCCCATTTCCTCCACCTCCTCTTGTTAAAAAGGACGCTTTAGAGGACGATGAGCCGTTAGAGCGAAAGAAGCACCGACTACTCCTTGGAAAAGGCGTGGTCGTGCAGCAGAGGAAGGTGATCACTCGCCGTCCTGAGTCGAGGCCAGTCCTTATGGGCGACGCCATCGGACCGGAGAGGGCGGACCTCTTGAGGGAGGTTACAGGAGATACCGCTTCTCCTCATGTTGAGGATGATAGCACGCCTGCTGTCGCCGGGCTGGCTGCTGACGAGGAAGAGACTGCTCCCGAACAGGCTCCTGCTTTCGCGGACGTGCCGCGGGAAGACTATGCCTGGGTGGATATGGCGACGATAGGTCCTACCCGCCGGCTTATGATTCCTACGGGATACAACCTGTTGCTGGACAACGAGCACGCTGCGGCGGACATGTCCTTGTTATGTGGTGCTACCGAGATGGAGTCTTTAAAGGCCGTGAGGACAGGGATTTGTCTCGTCGAGTCGCTGGTGCTGCCTTGTAGGTATGACTTTATTGTTGTTTTTTTATAGTTCTCTCATGAGCACTGAGGCTTCGTGTCATTTTGAATTATGTTTTGTCTTTATCTTTTTCTCAGACCCTCATCTTAGAGGTGGAGCAAGGCCAGCGGGAGCGAAAGAAGAATGCTGCCCTTAGGAATGTGTTGAAGAAATACCAGGAGGCCAGTTGTAAGCATAATACACCGGCAGACCTCTACACCCAGGACTCTTAATTTCGGGTTTTCCATGAGGGTTTGGAGTTGGTAGAGGATCAGCTGTAGAAGCGCACGACCTAACCGGAGAGGACGGACGCGGACTTGATGGCCGCTGTGGCTCAAAATACCGAACTGGAGAGTCTTCCACAGCAACATGAGGGAGAACTGGAACTGGGCTGTGTGGCGATGGCGGAGGTAGCAGAGTTACGTGCCAGGATTTACGCCCTTACTGCTGAGCTCGGGACCGCAACGGCTGAGGTGGTCACCCCTCAGCAGGTGGAGACTGTTGTTCCAGTTAGCGATACATCTCGTGAAGCTCACAATATATGAGTATATGTTGAGGTGAGGCAGAATGTTTTCGAGGAGCTGCTGGCCATCGGTAGAGCCACTGAGGTAGAGGTCAAAACTTAGCAGCGCCTTGTTAGGGTCGCGCGCGAGGCTTGTGGGTATAACCCCAACTCTCCGGACCAAGCGGGCTGTACCTTTACGGATTTGAACCAATTGGGCACAGGGTCTTGGATTTCTAGGGAGTACCGGGCCGAGGGCAATGGGGACCGT
Source organism: Nicotiana noctiflora (assembly GCA_032618575.1). Classification (NCBI taxonomy): domain Eukaryota; kingdom Viridiplantae; phylum Streptophyta; class Magnoliopsida; order Solanales; family Solanaceae; genus Nicotiana; species Nicotiana noctiflora. The sequence continues at coordinate 127,107 of JASVEL010010714.1, read as the reverse complement.
GTCGATGTTGCGGCCGATTTAGTGGAAGATGGCGGGGGCCAGGATGGTTAGATAGGACTTTTTCACCCTTTTATTTTGTAATCGAGGCGATGTTGTAAATTTGTAATCTATTGTAATCTCATGGGAATTGTTGTGTTTTTATGTCTTTTTTTGCAATTTCTGTTTTGCGTGTGGCGTGGCCGTTAGTTGAGTTAATTCGTTGTAGTTAGGTTGAATTGACTCCGGTCACGGCCGCTTGCGTTTTTTTTTACGCGGCTATTGCTTTCCCTTTGGCTGTTTTATGCGTTCAGAAGTGGTTGTGGCCTTCCATGTTTGTGGGCGATCATGGCCTTTTGTTTATCGGAGACGACCGTAGTCCTTTCATACGCTGTTAGGGCCTTAACCCTTTACATTTATGGGTAGCTGTGACCTTTTATTTATCGGAGATGACCGTGGTCTTTCCTTACGTCGTTAGGGCCTCAGCCTTTTGCGTTTATGAGTGGCCGTGGCCATTTGTTTTTTGGAGATGACCGTAGTCTCTCCTTATGCCATTAGAGCCTCGGCCTTTTGGGTTTATGAGTGGCCGTGGCCATTTGTTTGTCGGAGATGACCGTAGTCTCTCCTTACGCCGTTTGGGCATTAGCCCTTTGCGTTTATGAGTAGTCGTGGCCTTTTATTTATCGAAGATGACCGTAGTCTTTCCTTATCAGCCTTGGATTCGGCTTAGTGTTGCTTCAGCTCGGGCATGAATTATCTCAGCTCTGACCTTAGAGAGATCAGATTCAAGTTTCCTAATCATATCCGCTTGAACTTTGGCGTTGTCACGAATCAAGCGGAGCTGGACCTCGAAGGTAGAGACCTTGGCTGAGGAACTTATCTCCTCCATGCTCGATCGTGCACTTGAGCCCTTAGCTCCCCACAAGCAACTCTGACGCGATTGATGTCGCCTTTAAGGTACTCCAAGGCCCCACCTTTTTCTACAGCTCATATAACAAAAGGGGTTAGCCTTAAGGTTAAAAAGGAGCGAAGTACGTACTACCGGAAGTTACCTGCTCCACCAAATAGCTCTTATAGTTTGAGCTCCAATGCGCCTCATATCGCCAATGCAACAACTCAGCATCTTCTCCTCGCTAAGGAGCATAAAGGACTCACCCTCGTTCAGGATTTTTTAGAGCCTAGCCCCTTGATGGAGCAGTTCAGGCATAAGCCCCTCACAGGGCAGTCAAGGAAAACTCAATAAAGGGAGGAGGGTGCAACATACAGCAAAAATGTTCCTAAACTCACCTCGAAGAAGCCAATAGACTTTCTATAAGTCATAACACACTCTTGTCGATCATGCCTCTCCGACCCCAGGGGAACCAACCTCGGGCAGAGCATATTCACTCGGAGGAATCACTGCCCGAGAATCTGATACCTCGGGAACATCATGCTTTGACGATGCCCTATCTTAAAATATACGAGCCCACCTAGCAGCACAAAAACTCCATCACACCACATGTGCCAATCCCTTTTATCACCATCGTCCTTCAACTTGGATGCCGACAACTCCTTCCCCTCTTCGGAAGAGCACTGCCTCATCCCAAGGAACTACCTGATCTACAAACTGTGAATCCAGTACAAATGAAAGGGGAAAATGTTACCTCAAATATACGAAGACCAAGGCAAAGGTAACATATGCACAAACCTTGGTATTTTACTCCCCATTTGGTACGAAGTACAGCTCGCCACCTGCACTCATCGCAGGTCGAATGGGTCACCAGCCTCCAGACCCAGCCAGGCAGGTCAAGGACTTCGCCAGGTATCCACGAAGTTGCTACAACAAGGGAGACAACATTATTACTCAACTGATTTTCGTTGTAGGCAAAATCTAAAAAAGTGCCAGACGGGCACTCACATACATGATTCCACCCTTCGGGAAATGGAAAAAGCCCCGCGGGGATAATGTCGACCGTCCGGACCCGAATAAACAAACCAGCCCACTCTCCACCCCGATCCTCTTTATCGTCAACTACAAAAGGCGTGGATGAACGACACCTCAGGGTTAGCAGGATCTGATGATGATAGGGTCGGTATAGCCTGACGAGATGGTTAAGTGTAAATTCAAGCGCAACCTTTTCCGCAAAGAACCTCAACATTAGCACCACCCGCCAAAATAACAGATGTATCTGTGATAAAGTAACCCGATACTTTGAGCAAAAATCAAGCACAACCCTATCAAGGGAACCCAACACGAAAGGATATAGATACACGCTCAAGAATCCATCAGTAGAGTCCGTGATACTCTCATCCGGGATAAGCACATGCAGCGCTATCTCCTCGCTCCATTCACAGTATTTTCTCACTATCTCTAGATGTTCCTCTTTTATTAAAGATACCATCTTCAGAGCGAACACCCTCGGTTCCTGAGCGCCGGGAGCAACATTCGACGTTCCCTACTAGACCGCCCCCAAAGCAGTTTCCATGACTATGGTAAAACTACATATCAAATCAAGGGTGTGCACCAACACTTTTGCGCCTGAAGAAATTAAGTACCCTGTGCAAAGGCAAAAAAGTGGCTATCTAAAAAATAGTGAGGTCTTGCAAAGAAGCCGAAGCCGCCCCACATATATGCAAGAAGTAGCGACGACTCGCTTATCCGGGGTGAGCCCCGAGAGACCTACAGATCGACGGGGTCATACCCGATCTCGAAAGCATCCTTCGATGAGAAGCCAAAGTTTGAGAAATTGTCTATATGCTTCGATCTGGAGACCACGCTCTACCCCGAGGATCCCCACCAAAGAGAATTCAGACTTTGGGAAGCTTTCAATGCCGTCATCCGACGCAGTGCAAGTACTTGGTCTCGTGTTTCCCTCTTTCTAAAAATAGGAATAAACACAAGAGGCTATGATCGTGAAAGCTCCACGAAGGTCTGAAGCAGCACCCGAGTACAGGAAACTCCTTAGCAGAAGTTTATCTTATACATTTTAAGAAGTTGAACTTTATTCTGGATAATTTCCCCGAAGGCTCCGAAATTCGGTGTATTATCCCATACAACTTGGAGGGTCGGACAGACCGGGCCTATCAGATTAATCCAGGATTGGTCCGAGGTACGATGATGGATTCAAAAGAAAGCCATGTCGATTAGTAGAGGATAGAAAAGAGCGCTCATGCCCAAGTCAGACATCAACATTCAACTAGCAAAAGAACGCATTCAAAGGGCCTTGAAGAGCATGAGAGCATACAGAAATAAAAAAAAGCAAAAGTTAGTAAAGTGTATTCCTATTCATAAAAATTTGTATACAAGCAGCCCTCGAGGGGTGATTACATACAATTTCAAAAGCATACAGAAGTCTACACCTAAAGCAGAGGAACAAAAGGATGTACATGTGATGAAACCCGAGCGCCAGGACCACCCTCGAAGATCCATCTCTGATATTAGCATCCTCAAGTGTCGCCCCTTGAGTACGCATCCTCGAGGGTGATCCACTCGACCTACACCTCCCATAGGTTCCTAGATCAATCCCCCAAGGGATTCCTACTGGAGAAGATGAAGAAGAGGAAAAGAAAGGGATGCGGAGGAGGCAGAGAAAATAGACATGGCCCGCTAAAGTCAAAAGTTGAAGATTCGGTGGGCCCCAGCCTCAACAGCCGATGGTGCCACCTTATACCTTAGGAAAGAAAATCCCCTAGGGATGAAGTGCCACACTAGGCCTAGGTAGGAGAGCGAACAACGGTACGTAATCCGAATGATTGTCTACATAAGGGGGAAATCGACTCCCCATCTGTCATAATCTCGAGCCAACAACAGCAACCCCAATGAACATGTTAACAACCACAACAGTAGCAAGAAAACATGGTTATACTCGATAAAGGGAAGCCCCAGCCGAAGGCCCCAACAACATCCAAGGAAGCTCCGCCAAATGGCCTTAAGGCTATACGCCCCAAGCATAATGTTCATAGATAGAAGATGGTAAGAGGAAATAAGAAAGAAAGCCAACGAAGGCACTGAGATAGGAGAGACAACGTCAAAACACCCCCATTAATAGGGGGTTACAACACGGTCATCGAGGCTTCGCAAGATTGACCGACTGATGCAATCAATGCATCCAGGGAAAACTGAACTGATGACGGTACCTTCACCTTGGGAAGTGAGAACTTGGAGTGCAATGAATAAGGTCTAAAAGCACGAGCTCGTGGATGTCTGATTACCACAAAGCTCATGCCAGGAGTCACATCATCGATATGGCACCGCCAAAAAAAGCTCGAGAAGTCAAGTGTCATAATCATTTCCCATCACTTTATTATGGGAATATCTGTACGCGACAAAATCAGAAGACTTGATTTTTTGCTGTCAAGTCATTTCGGAAGCGTGCCTCGGGACCCCGAGGACGGGAGGTCGCAACCTAGTTGCCGACCTTGGGGCTCATTGAAGCCCGACTCAGAGGAAACAGAGATCGAAGCCAAGACATATGGGGAATCTCCCAAGGCATACGACTAAGTCTTACACGGCCGACCTATCCAGAGCCTATGCTGAGGCGTCATGTCTAGTCATCCCATCACCATACTTTGTAATTTATCTCCACATACTTGTAGCCGAGTCCCCCCTCTTATATAAAGGGAACTCACCCTACATTGTAAAGGGCTAATTTTGCTCCATTTCTCCACAAGAGCAATAATCTCTCTCTCTCTCTCTCTCTCACTCTCACACACACACACACACACACACACTCGTTCTCACTGGCCCCGAGGCCGCTTTAATATATGTCGTCCTCTTACTTGTTCTTCACTATATTGATCAATATTGGTCGTAAAGAGACTTGCTTAATCATATCCTTAATTATTATCCCATTCCCGGCTGCCCCTGATAGCTCGAGCTCGACTAGAACCTCGACCCGAGGTCCTCTCCGACCGGTTCTGCATTCGGGAAACAGGCCATCAGTTTGATTACTGTCTCATTTTAGCTCGCACTTCATCGTTAAACTTCATGTTCTTAGCATCGCTCTAACAACTAACTCGAGAATAGATCATGTATTTTTAGAATCCCATTTGCAAATTTAATTGTTGTTATCATTTTCACGATAAATAATTATATATTTAAAATAATAATTTAAGATTATTTTTGTTTATCAATAATGTATTCGTACTTTTATAATACTACGTACATGCGTTGCACATATATATTTTTTTAATATTACAACACACGTGCTTAAAGTAATAAACAATTACTCAAGTATTCTAAAATCAATTGTTAATGAATATGATACGAAGATCAATAATCAACTCCTTAAAACTAAAAATAGAAGAACTCAACTTATAGTCGAAATAAAATAATTATTAAAGTTTTGACACAATCATAAAGGACAATATGGAACTACATATTTTGGAATCACATAATTCGCGATTATAGTTGTAAAATCATGTTAAAAATAAAACAACACTTAATATTTTCCTTTGTGACGCAAAAATTTACTTTTGTTAAACTCTATTGATTAAGGTATATGAAAATTATTTTTTTAAGAATACGATTTAGTAATGGCAGTGAAAACAAAGATGAAAAGTCAGTTAGTTATTTCTTTCTGCATTATTTATTTTGTCATGAAAAAAGAAAGAGTAGATCATGAATAGTCTCAAAGCCAAGAGGTTATGGAATTACTATTCTTAGCTATTGCATTAAGTTTGTTCCGCCTTAGCAACCAAATTGAGAAATTGACCAACCAAGTGTAAGGTGTGAAAATAAGTAAAAGAGAATATTTCATAGTGCATTATCTTTTTATTCTAATTAGCCATTTATAGATATCATTTGATATATTACGTATTATAAATATCTTTTATGTTTTTATATAATATATTTCATGTATTTAAGTTGTTGTATTCATTAATACAACAGAAAATATAGGCATAAAATCTGAAGTTCCAGCTAAGTTTGACATGTATCTAGCTGTATTCAAACAACATTAACATTAAATACAGTAACGTATCTGCGCCAAAAACGGAAGGAAATAAAATCACATGATTAGAGCTGTCAATATGGGTCGGGCCGCCCAGCCCAGCCCACATGGGCTTTAACAATTGACGGACTGGGCTAGGCTAGCTCATCATTTTGATGAGCCTTATAATGGTGAGCCTACCCCAGCCCTATGTGGGCCGCGGGCCCCCACGGGCCAGCCCATCATTTTTAAAATTATAATTTTATATTTTTTCTTTAAGTTCTGGCCTAAAAAATATAATTATTTAAAAGTTAAAAAGTTTGCAAAACTTAAGAACTTTTTATATTATTCCAATATATCACAATAAATACTAAAAAAAGTAAAGACAGGACTATATTTCATTCACTGAAATTCAAAACTTAAACAAACTATCCAAGAGAATATTTATGATGCTTATGAGTTATATAACACATCATCTTCATCAAACACAATTGAATCTGCTTCTGATAAGGTTGTCTTAACATCTTTACTTTCATATGCAATATTAGTTAGCTAAATATAAAAAAATAATTAAATTTTAAAAATAAATAATATTTGAATTCACATAAAAAATATTATCAGTTTAAGTTCGGGAAAATCTGTGCAGCCACTTTCAAGTAGTAACAAGTGTTTGGACATTTTTATAATAAATGCAATTTCTGTACTTTGTAAGAACACACCACCAATGCTAAATATTTATTCCGATGGTATAATGGTAATAAGAATTCTAAGTACATCATGCACCTTCATTAAATTGAAAGATCGGTATATTTTCTAGAATGGTCCGTCCAATACATGACAACATCATCCCTTGAAACTTCTTAAGATCAAGTTTGGGTTACTCTTAGTTAAGATCCAATTCTTTTTTTCATCTCTAAAGGCAGTATATTTTTTGTTTTATATATTTTTTAAATAAATATTTTATTAGGCCCATGGGCCGAGCCGGCCCGGCCTCAGTCAAGCCTCACAGGCCACAGGCATACTCGGGTCGGGCTTAAAAGCCTCGTTTTTAAACGGGATTAAAAAATTCTAGCCAGTCCTTCTAAATCACATGTTGGGCTGGCCTGGCCTAGCCCAACGGGCCAAGCCCATATTAATGCGTCTACACATGATATTCTTCTAATTTAACTCAATGAACTAAAATAACCCCTCATTAATATGTATTTAAAAGATACATAATAAGATTATAGCTGAATAAAGAGAAATACATATGAATTATACAGTTGAATACAACATAATACACCTTAATTCATCTGAATAAAATACTTGAATACAACAAAAATACAGCTGAATACTGCTGAATAAACTCTTGAGTGCAATAAAATACAATTAACTTTTGGTGAATAAAATAGTTGAATATAACTAACTACAATTGAATACAACTGTATAAAACACTTGAATACAACTAACTACTACTGAATAACATAGTTAAATACAACGGATTAAACCTGAATACAAGTGAACACAGTTGAAGAATACATTCGAATACAAACCGGCCAGCGGTTGAAGCTTGTTGAAGCTGACATCCCCGAGGAGAACCTTTGAAATCACCCTGACCACGAGGCCTCTTAGCCTCCCTCTCAGCCTTCTCCTGACCTCGAACCATCTCAATTTGTCGAGCAATATCTACAACCACATCAAAGGTAGAAACAGATACTCTCTTCCTGGTCATAAGCAATCGATGTTGGAACCCGAGGCCATCTACAAACCTCCTAATCCTCTCTCGGTCTGTGGGAACCAGCCAGACCGCATGACGAGCCAACTCGGAGAACCGCATCTCGTACTGTGCAAGAGACATCTCACCTTGATGAAGCTGCTCAAACTGCCTGCGAAGCTCCTCTCTGCGGGACTCCGGTATAAACTTCTCCAGAAAGAGAACTGTGAATTGCTGCCAAGAAATAGGTGTTGCGCCAATCGGCCTACGCCTCTCGTAAGCCTCCCACCAATTAAGTGCAGCCCCAAAAAATTGGAAAGTAGTGAATGAGACCCCATTAGTCTCTAGAATACCCGCGGTCCGAAGCAATCTCTGACACTTGTCCAAGAAACCTTGTGCATCCTCACCCTCAGCACCACTAAATAACGGAGGATGGAGTCTCCCAAACCTCTCCAGTTTGCACTGCTCGTCCTCTAGCATTATAGGAGCAACATAGTCCTGAGCAGCTGCAATCGGCTAGGCTGGAGGTGCCCCTTGTGTCTGATGTCCCTGAACTACCTGCTCAGGTGTTTGAGCAGCGGGAGTCTGAGTGCCTTCCCCGGCCTGAGAAGTAGCTGCAGCCGTAGTGGCTAAAACCGCCTGAGCAAGGCCTGTACACACTGATAAAATCTGGGCCAGGGCCTCCTGAAGGCCTGGAATAACAATAGACACAGGTGGTGCCTGAGCTGGTCCTGCTGGAACCTCTACCTCGGGGACCTGATCCTGAGGGGGAACAACTGGGGGAACTGCAGGTGCTGCCCCAGCTACTACACCAGCAATATCTCCGCCCCTACCACGACCTCTACCGTGGCCTCGGCCTCTTGCGGCCCGTGCTGATGATTGTCCCTCCTGACCAGTAGCACGAATCCTCACCATCTGTGAGAGAATGAAATAATAAATGTTCAGTTACTAGAATACACATAACGCGCGACATGAATCAAAGAATGTGAAATTTCCTAAAGGTTTTGTAGCCTCTCGAAGATAAGTACAGACGTCTCCGTACCGATCCGCAAGACACTACTAAACCCGCTCATGACTCGTGAGACCTATGTAACCTAGGCTCTGATACCAACTTGTCACGTCCCAAAATCTACCACGGTCGTGATGGTGCCTATCGTGTTACAAGGCAAGCCTATTCCCAAAATATTACTACTAAATCGATAATAAGAATTTAATAAAACATTTTCAACATTTGAATTTCTCATAAACTAATCAACTCCAAATATAATTAATATAAAATACGGAAACGAGTCCCAAACATCGGGGTGTCACTAAGTCATGGCCGTCTAAAACTAGGAACTAAGAAATATAATTGTCTAAAACAAGAAATGACAAGATGATTAACAAGGTTATGCGGACGCTAGCAGCTACCTTGCAGTCTTCAAAGATAGTCGGCCTGAACTCAACGATCGCCGCGCTCTAACTCACCTGGATCTGCACATATAGTGCAGGGAGTACTATGAGTACTACCACCTCAGTAGTAACAAAAATAACTAAAGAATTGAGTAGTATTGACGAGCTGAGAAAAGTAGTCCAATTATTTATTTTCACAATTTACAATAAACATGAATAAATAGGTAAATTTCATAAAACAAACAAATATCACAAAGAAATCAATAGGTAAGTGCAGCAACAACAAAAGTAAATGTAACCTCATAGCAGTGTCACTCCATCACTTAGTACTCGCACTCAACACTCCACACTCAACACTCTGCGCTCACTGGGGGTGTGTACAGACTCCGGAGGGGCTCCCAAAGCCCAAGCGCTACACACGGACAACTCACGTGCCATCATATCAATACCTGGATCCGCACGGTCAACTCACATGCTACGCGGATAACTCACGCGCTACGGTATTAATACCTCGACCCGCACGGTCAAATCACGTGCTACGCGGACAACTCACGCGCTATGGTATTCATATCCTCACAACCAGGCCCTCGGCCTCACCCAATCATGTACCTCACTAGCCTCACCATCATCAACAAATAAAGGAACACAATCCACACAAAGTATCATAACATATTAGCAAGTAATAGAGGCTGAGGTAAACAAGTACGATAATTTCTATGACTGAGTACAATTAATGTGAACATGAATAAATTAAGCCTAAGCATGATCTCTAACATGAAGACAGACAAGTTCAACTATAAGTAACTACGTAAACACAGATGATGGCCATAAGGCCTCACGGGACGGACAAAGTCTCAATCCCTCGCGGTGCACACCCACACGCCCGTCACCAAGCATGGGTATCACCACCAAACAATCACGTGATATTAATTTTCCGGGTTTATACACTCCAAGCGAGAGTTAAAATTGTTACTTACCTTAACAACGAAAAATTCTACTCCGGGATGTCCTCTTCCCTCGACTCGGTCTCCAAAAGCTCCGAATCTGTAGAATGAAAGTTCTTTAAGAATAATAGTAGGAAATTGATATATGGTTTTAACTCTCTACTGGAACTCCATATTTTCTGCTTGAGAATTAAAAATGCAGAACATTTTTGGTTTGTGTATTCTCCTTTCTTTTTTGTTCTTTTCTTTTGCTTTTTTGTTAGACTTCTGCTTCGTTGCTTTCTTTGACTTCTTTTTCTCTTTTTACTTTTGTTTTGCTTTTTGCTTTTTGTCCTTTTCTTCTTTCTTTGTTACTTCCCCTAATTATCAACCTATATTATTTTTTAAGATATAACTAACACTTACGGTAAATCCAAATACCACTGTTACTATTGTACGGAAATTAACTAAAATACCTGATTGTATAGCCTCTTCTTCCACCACAATTTCACTAACAAGCTTTCAAGTACCGTCACTGTTGGCCCCGTTTTCTTCACTCAAATTTGGTATTTCTCGTAAGACAAGGAATCTGATTTTTTTTTCTTTTTCCTATTTAACTTTGTAAGCCCTAAACGTTTTGTGCATTTATGTGGGTTTTGAGCCCACTATTTTATTCATATAGTACTATTTTTATTATCAAATTTGTAAAGTAGGCCCACTATCTATTTATATAAGATAGTACTTTATATATTTACACATAATAAAGTCCAATTATCCACTTACGCCAATTCAAACACAATTCTACCACGAACTTTTAAATTACATTCTGGACTCACTCCTAAGTCTAAAATCACCCGATGAAGCTAATTGAATCATAAAAATCTAAATCCGAATTCGTTTACTCATAAATCAACTTCCGGTAAATTTTTCTAACTTAGCTTTCTAACTAAGAGACTAAGTGATCATTTCTCTTCAAAACTACCCCGGAAACCAAACCTTAACAGAGCTGAACAAACAAAATAGAAATGAGATAAACGGGGCCACAACTCTTAGAACAACTAACCGGGTCATTACACTAGCCTAGTCCAAGCCAGCCCAAATCGCATGGCCTTTTAAATTTGGTGGGCTAGGGCGGACTGACCCTCCATCTATATGGGCCTTAAAATGGCCAGCCCACTCCGGCCCTAAGAGGGATGCAGGCTAGGGCGGACCGACCCTTTAATTTATTTTAGAAAAAATATGTTTCACCAATTTTTTAGATATTTTTTCGGTCATATAATCTATTGATCATATGAATGACTTCTATTTATTTGGAATGTACAAGTATCTTGATATTTGACAACGAATCTCGTAATTGAAATATAAATTCTCTATATCATTAGCTCTGTTTTTATTTAACGTTACATAAGTATTTTTTAGTATTTTTCTTTCACTTTCCTTAGGTTCAGGAATTGCTTCAATACGTTTATATGTTAAAGGTTTTCAATTTAGATTTAATATCATTTGTCGATTTCATCGTTATTATCCGTAAAATTTTTAAAATTCATGAAATTTACTAGCGTTATATCTTTTTTTGGGTATTAAAACTTGACCTTTTTTTATAATGAAGAGAAATTTAATAATTAATAATATATTAAGTAACCAAACTGACCAATGGCCACTTAAAATAATATTTTCTTTGAAAAAAGTTATTGGTCACTTAAAACTTTTCTAGCTCGTTGTTAATTAAGCAAAAGAAAAACTAATTTTGTCATTGTCACGACCCCAAAATTCGGCCGTGATGGCGCCCAGGACATTGCTAGGCCAGCCCGACCAACCATTTATAACACAGAGCTACTAGCTCTCACTTTACCCTTTTTAAGCATAAACAATAATAATATAATGAAATAACATCTAGCACATTGGGAAAAGATATCCCAAAATCAGTATAAACCTCCCACCGAATCACGAGTCATAAGTCATGAGCCTCTACCAGAATATATAGTTGTGATAGTGTATACAACTGTGACTACAAGTGCAGAATATTCTAAGAATAAGAAAGTAAAGATAGACTGGAGAGTCAGGTCCTGCGGACACTAGCAGCTACCTTGACTGTCCAAATGAAGCTCTCCGAGCGGCTGTAGAGTCAGCTCTGCTAAGATGTACCTGGATCTGCACACAAGGTGCAGGGAGTAGTGTGAGTACTTCCAACTCAGTGGTAATAAGCAAGGGTAAGACGGCGAATGTAAGAAAACCCAATACAACACTAAGCAAGGCTATACAACAATATCATGTATCAATTATCAACATGAATAGTATCAGAACCAGCAATATCAGCTAACAGAACAACAAGTATAGCTAAATGCAATGCAATGCATGAATATGACCGCTACGGTGCGTAGCCCGATCCATTTGGGTACCGCACTCACTGTGGGGGTTCAGACTCCAGAGGGGCTCCTACAGCCCAAGTACAATATCATGATATGATGTGGTGCACAACCCGATCCACTACCAGTCCAGCTACATGCAATGCAAGCCTCACAAGCACAAAAATAACATTTGAAATCTCTTTTTATCATTTATAGTAGAAAACAGTGTTTCAGAAATTCCAGAGTTTGAAAAATCATTTTAAAAAGTAATAGCTTAGGACTGGTATCAGAATAACATGCCAATATCATAGAATAATAGCAACGATCCTCGCGGGATCCCAATAACTCGCTCATAGCCCAAATATATCCAACACCATCCAAGAAGGAGGTTTACCGGCTCAATAATAGCCATCGACACAGTATAGCCTTACCAGGCCAGACTAAGCACAATCGACCCCGCACTCACAGGAGAGTACGTGCCTCGCCTCAATACAGCGTCACATAGTGATATACCTGGGTTTCGAACCCGCTGGTCATCACCCACACCCATTACTCACGACTCGGCTCGAAGACTAGTCCACAATATCCTTGCCATGAGAATCGGCCTCCACGGGTGCAGAATCTGATAAAAATCAATAGAAATGCATCAAAATAGGCTAAAGGGACATAACCCAATCAAAACAACTCAAATTACACCAAAAACCACAAAGTTGCCAAACCCCGACTTTTGGTACGCTTCTCGAAAAATTACAAAAGTTATATTTTCAGAATCCTTATCTCAACGCGAGTCCATACATAAAAAGTTTTTCAAAATTGAACTCCGTTTGCCCATTCAAATCGATAATTTTCAATAACCCTCGTTTAGAGCAAAAACCTCCATTAATACACCTTTAATCCTCCAATTTCAGGTATAAACTCCATAATTCAACAAGATAATAACATAAATTGAGTCCATGAATGCTTACAAGAATCCCTTCGATTTCCTCTTACAAATCTCCCAAATTACCTCTTGGTTTAAGCCTTAGTGTGATATAACATTCTAAAATTCGAAACCTCCTTTTTCTTTAACACTGAAACATTTTCCGTTTCTGCGGTCCTGGACTCGCACATGTGGGTCTGCTTCTGTGACATATTTGTCGCTTCTGCGACCCTTCACTTAATCATCCATTTCGCTTCTGCAAAGATCCCCCAGCTACCTTACTTCCGCTTATGCGGCCATGGGCTCGCTTCTGCGAGCCCGCTCCTGCGATTTCCTAGCCGTTTCTGCGGATTTGCCCGTCCAGGTACAATCTCTCTTCTGTGAGACAAACTTCACCCCTGCAGATCAGCTTCTGCGGTTCCCCATCCACAGAAGCGGAATCCCTGCTGCAATTCATGACAACAGTCCAAAAATGCCAAACTTCTTCCGTTAGACCCTCCGAAAATATCCCGAGGCCCTCGGGACCTCAACCAAAAATACAAATCCACTCTAAATCATCATACAAACTTGTTTCAACCATAAAAACACACCCTCAAACACACAAATCATCAAATTAAGGCCGGTTCAAGCCTAAGATTCAACCAAAACTTCCGAAACCTACATTCTATCAAAAAATCGACCATACGATGTCTGAATGACATGAAAATTTGCAGACATATCCAAAATCACCTAACAAAGCTACTGCAGCTGTCGGAATTCCATTCCGACTCCCGGATCAAAATCTCACCTATCGATCGGATTCCTCCAAAATTTCTACTTAGCCAATTCAAGCCTATTTCTATATCGGACCTCCAAATTCAATTCCGATCGCTCCCCTAAGTTACAAATCACCTCCTGAAACTAACCGAATCATCAAAATTCGATTCCGAGCCCTCTAACCACATAGTCAATTCCAGGTTGACTTTTTATAAACAAGCTTCACTCAAAAAGGCTATATGCTTCATTTTCCACCAGAATCACTTCCCATTCACCCGATAGACTCTAACACACATATAGAAATATGAAACACATAAATGAATGGGTAACGGGGTGGTAACTCTCGTGACGACGGGTCGGGTCGTCACATTCTCCCCCACTTAAGCAAACGCTCGTCCTCGAGCGGGTTAAGAAACATACCCGGAGACTCAAATAGGTGAGGATATCTGCTACGCATCTTTTGCTCGATCTCTCAAGTGGCCTCCTCCACGTGCCGACCTCTCCATTGAACCATTACTGATGCAATGTCCTTGGATCTCAATCTCCTCACCTGACGACCCAATATAGCTATAGGCTCCACATCATAGGTCAAGTCATCATCAAGATGAATAATACTAAAATCCAACACATGTTATGGGTCGCCAACATATTTCCGGAGCATGGATACGTGAAACACTGGATGAACATCCGATAGGCTGGGTGGCAAAGCAAGCATATAGGCCACCTCTCCAATCCTCCCGAGGATCTCAAAAGGGCCAATGAATCTCGGACTAAGCTTTCCTTTCTTCCCAAATCTCATGACGCCTTTCATAGGCAAAACCTTCAGTAAGACTTTCTCACCTACATAATAAGACACATCCCGGACCTTACGGTCCACATAACTTTCTGGCGCGACTGAGCTGTGCGAATTCTCTCCTGAATCACCTTCACCTTGTCCAAAGCATCCTGGACTAACTCTGTCCCCAACAACTGTGACGGTCATCACCTGTTTTTCTCATTTGTTCCGCGCTTTCGAGGCCTTGAAAATCTTATTTTATATTTCCTTGATTTACGTGCGTAGTCCGGGCACGTAGCCGGAAAATTTTTGTGTTAGATTATGTGAATTCTATGGAAAATTTGAAGAAATTTGATATTAATATTGACATAGTTGACTTCGGTCAACATTTTTGGTAAACGGAACCGGACCCGAGATCGGACAGTCCCGGAAAGTCCGTAGAAAAATATGGGACTCGGGCATACGTCCAGAGTCGAATTCTGAGGCCTAGAGCCCAAGATATGAATTTTTCTATTAAATTGTTTTGCTGAAATTATTAATGAAAATGGAAATGAAAATTTATTAAAAGACCATGGTATCGGGCTCGTATTTTGGTTCCGACGCCCGGTACAAGTCTTATATATTATTTAAGTACTTCCTGCAAAGTTTGATGGAATTTGAACGTCGTTTGATGTGTTTTGAACCATGAGTTCCAAATTTTAAAGTTTATGAAGTTTAAAAGAAGAAATCATGAATTTGAGGCTTAATTCTATGAAAACGATGTTATAATGGCGATTTGATCGCGCGAACAAGTTCGTGGTATGTTTTTGAGGCTGTGTGCGTGTTTGGTTTGGAGCCCGAGGGATCGGGTAAAGATTTGATAGGCCATTAGAGCAAATTTTAATAAAGAACACAGCTGGTATTTCCCCCAATTGATATCTTCGCAATTGCGAGTAGGGATGGCAAACGGTGCGGGGCGGGGCGGTTGCGGGGCACACCCGCGCACACCCGCAAAGACTCCAACCCGCCCCCCACCGCCTCGCAAAACAAATTTTTCTAATTTTAACCATCCCGCCCCGCCCCGCCCCGCGAAAAATCGCCCCGCCCTGCCCCGCGAAAAACTGCCCCACCCCGCCCCACATATAAAGTTTTTTAATTTTTTTAATCTGATCTAGTAAACCAAGTAAACCATGGAAACGACCTCTTGCAGAGATACATGGTAAGTCCGCATACGATAGACCTTTGTGATTCGGGAAAGTTGCGTACAATAATTCTTTGTGATTCGGCTCTTTCCCGACCCCGTGCCTAGTAGGAGCTTAGTGCATCGGGCTGTCCTTTAATAGACATATATTCTAACATCTTCACTTATTGCAACACACACAACAGGGAATGACTCCATTCTGAGTAATAACATCTAATGGAGTAATAATTTCTGCTTTTAATTCTTTTTACACTATCTTTTCAGCTTCTTTTTCGTCGTAGAAGAATAATTTTGCTACTATTCAAAAGTATTATCTTTTACAAAACTTAGCAAAACACCCAATCTATTCAAAATAAGTCTTTTAAATATCTGAAACATAAGAACAATTAGTTTTCCAAAATATTGACCAAATCAAGATAGAAAGCATAGGCTAGCGGTTTATTTAAATGCTTAATCATTTCATAATATACTTAATCAATTACATACCAAAACTGAAGGCATACCCTAAGCTTAAGTTTCTATTCTGCAACTCTATTCAGTTCTTGAGTAACATTATACAGCCTTCTTTACCCTCCAACATCTTACGTGGAGGGTAAAAGTGAAAGTTTAAGGCACCATCTCCACTTACATAAACAACCTTAAAAACATCATACTTCAAATCAAATGAAAATCCATCAAAATAAGGAAGAACACTCCTAGAATCTTGATTCAGTATGTAATTGTAGCAGCATTGCAATGATTTCCACACGAAAATGGTAGCAACCTTTGGTATGGTTTGACACTTTAAGCAAACTCCAGCAACCGCGCCATCCATCTTCTGGAATCTGTCCTTGAATATGGCTAAGCACGCGTAGGAAAAATATTCGATTGGCATATCATGATGATGGGAACAAGAGGCCGCGGAGTTCATAGAAACTATGTCCCCTGTGTAGAACTTTGCGGCCGGGGAATGATCTTTTGATTCTCCACAATTCCACAATGTGATGCAAGTGACACATGCTGAGTACCAATCCTGCAATGCATCTTCACCTATTGCAACACACACAACAGGGAATGACTCCATTGCCATTACAACTCATGGCCACCATTTTTTCCTATGTGGTGTACCTGGTCATTGTCAAGAGTAGATTATGTGCAACAATATATGGCTCAGTTGCAGAATCCCCTGATGTACAATTTCCAAATGCTTTGGAGAACCTACCAGGTGCAAAGTATCGAGTGTTATACCCTAAATCAGCAACAACTCTTGGTTCATTAAATGAGAACCAATTCTCTACTCTGTCTCCATATGTTTTGAAGCAAAATTCTGCATAATCAGCAAAATCTTTCCTGCAAAAGAATTTTCACAACAAACAAGTAACAATGTTGTAACCTTAGCTTATCTTATTCATCAACACAAGAAATCATATTTTCTTGGGAGCACATGGGATTGACAAGCAACCGAGTTTTCAAGATGAGTTGAGATTCAGGGGGTACCAGTAGGCAGTAGGTAACGAACATCTTAATAAAGTAGATACACAAACCAGTCGCATCAGAAATAATACTAAATGAGAACTCTGATTAGTCTGTTACAACAAAGCAAAAATTGAAACATTAGGATCTTCTTCTTCATCAGAAATAATGCAGCTCCGACTTCCTTCAATTATCAAGCAACTGAAACATCTGGATCTTCTTCTTCATCAAGCATCGTTGGACATGAAACTCTATCAATGCTTGAACACGAACCTAAAAAAGAGTATAATAGTATAAGAAAGTGAATACTATTATAGACATAGTAAATCATAAAAAAAGTTACTTACCATTTATCTCGTTCCATAACCAAGTGCGAGCACACATCAACGCCTCCAAAGTAGTAGGATGAAGTCTACTACGATGCGGGCTAATCAATCTCCCACTTGTGCTAAAGGCCGATTCTAAAGCAACGGTAGAGATAGGAATGGCTAAGAGGTCACGAGCTATCTTTGGCAAAGTAGGAAATTTTAACCCATTAGTCTTCCACCAGCTTAAATTGTCAAATGATGGCGTACGAGGTAGCACGCCTTCTTCTAAATATGACTCCAACTCCGATCTTGGGTCCACATTCGCGCTACTCAAAGCGACAAACCTATCAAAACTAGACAGTGGATCACCCTCAACAATACCAGCAACATCATTAGAACTAGATGCTTGAAATGAATCATGTGAAGCAACCACTCTGCTCGTATACTCTTGAAAGAGTTCAAAACAATGGTTTCGAACTTCTTGAATTTTATGTGGAGCTTCTTCACCATAAATTTGTGCAAGATAGAACTCAACCAACTTCATCTTAAATCTCGGATCAAAGATAGTAACCATCAAAATATGCATATCATCCCAATATTTTTTAAATTTCAACAACATTGATGATGCCATAGAGCTATTCAAAGGATCTAAACTTTTCACCCAAGCTTCCAATTCTAGCTTAATATCACACACTTTTGAAAAATATTGAGTTGGAGTTAGATATTGACTCCCTGAGAATTGTTCAGTGATACGGTGAAACAGTTGCAACTTTTCACAAACTACATGTGCTGCACTCCACTGCCCTTCGATTGGAAAACAACGATAATTGGTGTCAGTTAAACTAAACTTTGTAAACACCTCTTTGTAATCTAGGACTGTTCTCAACATAAGATATGTTGAGTTCCAACGAGTAGGGCAACCATACTCCAACTTTTTAGTACAGGAAATATGTAGCAACCGTGTAGCTTCTTCGAACCTTTCAATTTTGCCCGAAGATTCTATCCAATATAAGACACTGTTACGCACATTACTAATAGCATCTTCTATCACCTTTAGTCCTTCTTGCACAATCAAATTTAAGATATGTGCGGCACAACACACATGCAACATTCGACCCATCAATAATAAATCCCTCTTACAAAGTTTCTCATCTAACAAGATTTTTATCATAGCGTTGTTTGTACTAGAATTATCAAGTGTAATTGTTGATATTCTTCTTTCAAGATTCCACTCTAACAAGCAATTAAGTAACACACTACACAAAGTATCCTTATCATGTGGAGCAGGAACATAAATAAATCTAAGAATATGGCTTTGAAGCCTCCACGAATCATCCATAAAATGTGCCATAATAGCCATGAACCCTTTTTTTGTATTGTTTGAAGTCCACATGTCAGTTGTTATTGCAATTTTACTTGTGAGTTTTTCCAACAACTTAAAATTTTTTGATTTCAAATTGTCAAAAATCTTCAAAATATCATTCTTGATTGTGTTCCTAGACACTATTTTAAACAATGGCTGAAGACTAGCAACAAACTTCCTAAATCCAACATGATCGACAATCAACAAAGGGTATTCATGCAAAATGATGGCATGAGCAAGTTCCCTACATGAAACATCTTGATCAAAATAATGTTGTTGGCTACTATCATCACCTCCCACACCACCCCCATCTTCTAAGTTACTTGGCTTCTTACGACATCTACGAATATGATCTCACAAACATGATGTGCCACATTTTCTTGTTGATTTGAAACGAGTGTTAAAATACTTACAAACACCATAGCGAGCACCATCAAGCTTCACCAAATTGTAATGTTTCCATGCATCAGAACTAAGTTTTCTTTTACCTGTTTCATCAACAACTTCCATATTAACTTCATCAGACTGCATAAGCCCTTGACTCTCAATCTCAGTAGGAATTGTACTTGAAGATGAGCAGATTGGATTTTGTTCGCCTTGAGACTCCATACTTTTCTACAAAAATAAAAGATAAAAGCAAGAGATAAAGTTGGTATTGGATAACTAAAATCAAGCTAGAAAAACAGTGAGAACATATATATAAAAAATAGTTTCTTTTGAGCAAAAGAACAAACAATTGTCAATAGTTCCTTATTCTTAAATCATGGCATTCTGTCGCCACTAAGAATAATTTTAACAGTCAATTGACTCGGGTTCCTTGGATGATGTTAGCCGAGGAAGAGAATGAAGCCGAGGAAGAGAATGAAACCTCACATAGAGGAGACAATTCTTATAGGAAATTCTTCAACCTTTATAATGGCATGATTTTGAATAAAAGTATTCCAAAGGCAAGAGGGAAACAATGTATGGAATCTATGGGGTGGCTTATCAGTGTTGTGAAAGATGGTGAAATTAATCTGATAGTGATAAGCCACCCCAAATATCTTCCATTTAATAAAAGAAATTGTATTATACTTGAGAAATGGCACTAACTAATTTGAATGACTTCCAAGAACAAGGGACGAAACACACAAAATGGAGCCAAAAACAAAAGAACAGTTGCTCCTATTTCCCTCATTCAAAACCCCCAACCCATACCCCAAAAAAAATGGGGAGTAACCAATATAAACCATACACTGCAAAGCTATTCAAGTAAAAAATTTATTAGGTGAGAAAATCAGTAAAAAAAATGGACAAAGAAAATGAAAAGTAGGATAGAATTAATGACAGAGCAGCTAATGATAGGTGCACAAATTAGGGGGAAAATGACAGTCACAACACTACGATTTTCCTTGTACAAGTGACCAATTTCTCCAGCAAATTAAAATAGTTCAAAATGCAATAACTTTTGAATTTTGATGTTTTTTGGGGATTGTATTAGAGATTTAGACTAAGTGGTAGGCTGCTGGACGTTGGCTGTAAGCTGTTAGCGCTAGGGATTTAGAGTTTTAGATTTTAGGTTTTTAATAACCCGCAACCCGCGACCTGCACCGCCTCGCGTTAATTTTTTTTTAAAAAAAATTATGCCCCGCGCCGCCCCGCGCCCACAAATAATGTAACCCGCCCCGCCCCGCACCGTTTGCCATTTCTAATTGCGAGATGTCCCATAATAGGCCTTAGTTCTCAAAAGCGAACAAACCTTCGCAAATGCGAAGTGGCCCAGGAAATACCTTGGTCCGCAAATGCGAGGCAACCTTCGCAAATGCGAAGTTGCCTAGGAAAAGCCTAGGTTCTCAAATGTGAACCAAACTTCACAAATGCGAAGTGGCCAGAACTCTCATGTGTTCCGAAATGCGAACATATCCTCGCAAATGCGAGTTCCGCAGCCCAGACCTATCATGTTCGTAATTGCGAACATATGTTCGCAATTCCCATATCTGCAGCTGTGCAATCTGATACTTAAACGATTTTAAACCCCCTTTTCACCATTCTTTCAAAACCCAAAACACCACAAACGATTTTCCAAGAGCAATATCACTCTAAATCACTTGTAAGTCAATTTTGACTCAACTCTTTCAATTCCTAACATCATCAAACATGTTTTCCATGAGAAATCAAAGGTTTTTATCGTTGAAATGATTGCTTTTGGATAGAACCTACGTTTTTCATAAATTGGGGAATTGGACCTCGATTTGAGGTTCGATTTCGAAACAAATCATATAATTGAACTCGTGAGGGAATGGGTAACCGGATTTTGGTTCGAACCCCGAGTTTCGACCACGTGGGACCGGGGGCATTTTGGTAAATTTCGAGTAAAACTCTGAGAAAACCATTTTTATGTATCCAAACTAGTTTATATAGTATTTATTAAAGTAATTGAACCAATTGTGATTAGATTCGAGCGAGTTGAAGGTTGAATTTCGAGGTAAAGCGATAGTTGAAGCTTAATTGGACTTCAAGGTTTTGAGGTAAGTGTTTGATCTATCCTAGCTTGAGGGAATATGATTGTGTGTGATAATTGCTAATTGCTATGTGATCGAGTGCGGTATATAGGCGTGGTGACAAGCATCTATTCACTGGTGTCTAGCATGACCGTGAGTCATTTGTTGACACATGTTGTGAGTTAATGTGGAATATTCTTAAGTCATGTTCTTGAGCCCTTGCCGGGTTGTGAAGGTTGATTATTGCTTCTCTTGCCGGGACTCTTGAGCCCTTGCCGGGTTGTGAAGGTTGATTATTGCTTCTCTTACCGGGACTTTGTTGTGTTGTTGATGTTGTTCCCTTGCCGGGATATTTTTATGATTATTGTTTCCCTTGCCGGGACGGTTCATATTACTTGTTTCATTCATTTACCCTTGACTGTAATTGTTATTTGGGTGAGGAAGAGTGATTATGCACGAAGGGTGATGTCGTGCCATTTTTACTTGTGTTCGCACGAAGGATCATTCCGTGCCTTGTTTTACTGTTTATGCATGAAGGAACATTCCGTGCTATTGTTACTTAATTTATGCACGAAGGATCATTCCGTGCCATGTTTATTAATTTATGCATGAAGGGACATTCCGTGCCGTTGTCACTTAAACCATGCACGAAGAATCATGTCGTGCCATGGATGTGAGGATGAGACTAAAAGCACGAAAGGTGATGGCGTGCACTTTTATTTGATTATTTGGTGAGGATGAGAGTAAAAGCATGAAGGGTGATGCCGTGCAATGTCATGACCCAAACCGTGGTCGTGATGGCGCCCAACACAATGCTAGGCAAGCCCGACCATATTGTCCCTTAAACCAGCCAGTTATTTATTCCAATTAATCTTAAACAGTAAATGATCATATCAGATGATAAGCGAAATGTAAAAACATACAAAATACGTTCCCAACCATATCGTGGTGTCACGAGACTGAGCCTCTACAGAATAACATCCTAATACAAATAAGTCTAGGCAATTAGAAAATCAACAAGGTGATGAAGAAGGAGAAACCAGGCTCTGCGGACGCTGGCAGCTACCTCGTAATCTCCGCAAAAGTAGACAAGGATCAGCAGCTACAATGTCTCAACTGCTCTCGGGCACCTGTGAATCTGCACAGAAAGTGCAGGGGAGTGGGGTGAGTATATTTCAACTCAGTGAGTAACAATAATAAATAATAACTGAAGGTAAGAACTCATGTGCTATCACTTAACAGTTCTAAGGCAACCCTCACAGGTACGTCATCACTGTAGTAAGTACTCTGATCTCCAGTCCACATCTATCTCTACAAGATCCCACACTGGTCAAACCCTCACTCGTACCCCTACGGTGTACGGCCATCTCAATATATGAAGACACATACCTATGTCTATAATGTATAAGTATTTAAGTAGGTAATAGGACATGAATAAGCGTAATGTTGCGGCGTGCAGCTTGCTCCAATACATATACCGCTGCAGCGCGCAGCCCGCTCCATTTAACGTCGACGGCGCTCACTGGGGGTGTATACGGACTTCGGAGGGGCTCCCTAGCCCCAAGCACTATAATACTGCGGCGTGCAGCCCGATCCACACATGTATTACTGCGGCGTGCGGTCCGATCCAATATATATATGTATATATATTTATACTGCTGCGGCGCGCAACACGATCCCATAATATACACCAGTGCTCACTGAGAATGTGTAACGACCCGGCCTGTCGTTACGGGAATTACCACCCCATTACCTTGCATTTAGTATGTTACATGTATATTACATGTATATTACTGCGGCGTGCAGTCCGATCCAATATATATACTGCTGCGGCGTGCGGCCCGATCCAATATAGGTATATATATAATACCTCATAATGGGTCCTCGACCCTATCCCGGTCAGTATATACTTGGCCTCTCATGCCCAATATAATATATCACAGTGGTTCCTTGACCCTGTCTCAGTCAATATAAACTTAGCCTTTCAGGCGCACTCACCTAGAACAGGGAATTCCACCCTGGATAATCTCTCTCAATGTACACATCTAGTACGGGCTCATATTATGCTATACAGCTAGAGCTACGGCCGAGTGTATGTTTCCAACACGATATAAGGGTCACCTAGCTCTATAGGTTCCCTAATGCTCTACAGATCGGCACAAGGCCCCAAACCATGGCTATCAGCCCAATTGCACAGTTATAAACTTATTATCAGTCATAACACACAATATACTATTAGTCGGGAAGGACTAAGTCCGAACTCCCAATCACCATGTCACCACGCCCGTCATGGAACGCGTGTCTCATCTCAATATTGCACTGTGAAGTGCTAGTACGGGGTTTCAAACCCTCAGTACATTATTTACTACTACCACTCACCTCGAACTGGAAGAAGCTTCAATCCGCCTTGCGCTTGCCTCGCAAATCAATCTCCTCGGATGCCAAATCTGCTCAAAATCATAGAGAATGCATCAATATATGCTAATTTCACGCAATTCATTAGAAATAACCCAAATTGTATCAAAACCCACAAAGTTGTCAAAACCCGACCTTTGGTGCGCTTCTCAAAAAATTATAAAAGTTACATATTCAGAACCCTCGTCTCAATACGAGTCTAGGCATATCAAATTTACCAAATTCGGACTCCATTTGCCCGCTCAAATCGATATTTTTCTACAATTTTAGGCCTAGGGCTAAAACCCACATTTAATCCTCCATTTTCATAGAAATAATCCATGATTTCATGATAAAAGCGTGTAATTAAACGACGAAACTTACCTCCGACAATATACCGATGATCTCCCAGCTATTTCCCCTCACTTTCTCACTCTAGAGCTCAACAATGGGGGTTTATGAAATGAAACCCGTATGTGAAATGTTTCTGGTTTTAATTCACTACCTGGGACTTTTCTTCTACGCGTTCGCGTTTCTCACCACGTGTTCGCAATGCCCAGCTCCGGATTAACCTTCGCGAACGCGACCTCCCCCAACGCGTTCGCGATGCACTAGCTCCCAGCCGCCTGATTTTTCCTTCTACGCGTTCGCAATACCCCTCACGCGAACGCGATGCACACCTTCACAAACCTACGCGAACGCGACATCCTGAACGCGATCGCAAAGCTCAATAATCCTGGCCTATGCGAATGCGATACCCTGTCTCGCGATTGCGATGCTTAACTCGCCTGGCCTTCGCGAACGTGGCCCATGCCACGCGAACGCGAAAGCTTGGATTTTGCCTAGTGATCTGCAGTTTTTCTGCAGATTTTTAAGTTCCAAAAGTGCCGGATGATGGTCCGGATTCACCCCGAGGCCCCCGGGACCCCAACGAAAACCACCCACGTAATCCAAAACACGATACGAACTTGTTCCAAGCATAAAAACACCATCCTAAACATCAAAATCACCAATTACACACGGATTCAAGCCTAAGTTTTCTTTAAAACTTCCGAAACTGACATTCGACCAAAAACCCGATCAAACGACCTCCGAATGACCTGAAATTTTGTAGGAACATCCAAAATTACCTAACGGAGCTACTGCAACTGTCGGAATTCCATTCCGAATCCCGAATCAAAATCTCACCTACCATTCGAATTTCGCCAAAATTCAACCTTAGCCAATTCAAGCCTATTTCTACACCGGACCTCCAAATTCAATTCCGATTGTTCCCCTAAGTCACAAATCACTTCCCGGAACTAACCGAATCATCAGAATCCGATTCTGAGCCCTCTAACTAAATAGTCAACTCCGAGTTGACTTTCCTTATTCAAGTTTCCTTCAAAAAGGCTATATGCCTAATTTTCAATCCAATTCACTCCTAACTCCCCCGATAGACCTAACACTGATATGAAAGCATAAAATATGTAGTTTCAACATAACGGGGTGGTAATTCCCGTGACGACGGGCCGGGTCATCATATTCTCCCACTCTTAAGCAAACGCTCGTCCTCGAGCGGGTCAAGAAACATACCTGAAATCTCAAACAAGTGAGGATATCGGCTCTGTATCTCCTTCTCAACCTCCCAAGTAGCCTCCTCCACAGGCCGACCTCTCTACTGAACCTTAACTGATGCAATCTCCTTCGACCTCAATTTTATTACCTGGCGACCCAAAATAGTAATAGGCTCCACATCATATGATAGATCACCATGAAGCTGAATGGTATTGAAGTCTAATACATGAGACGGATCCCCGATATATTTTCGGAGCATAGACACATGGAATACTGGATGAACGCTGGATAAGCTGGGTGGCAAGGCCAACTCATATGCCACCTCTCCAACTCTCCTGAGTATCTCAAAAGGACCAATGTACCTGGGACTCAACTTCCCTTTCTTCCCAAACCTCATGACACCCTTCATAGGTGAAACCTTCAACAATACTCTGTCACCAACCATGAAAGACAACTCTCGAACTCTACGGTCCGCATAACTCTTATGGCGAGACTGTGCTGTGCGAAGCCTCTCCTGGATCAACTTTGCTCTATCCAGAGCATCCTGAACTAACTCAGTCCCGATCAACCTATCCTCACTAGGCTCAAACCATCCGACGGGAGATCCACACCGTCTGCCATACAATGCCTCGTACAGGGCCATCTAAATACTCGACTGATAACTGTTGCTGTAGGGAAACTCAACAAGTGGCAGGAACTCATCCCACGAACCACCAAAGTCGATCACACATGCTCGCAACATATCCTCCAAGATTTGAATAATGTGCTCCGACTGCCCGTTTGTCTGGGGGTGAAATGCGGTGCTCAACTCAACCCGCGTACCCATCTCTCGCTGAAATGCTCTCCAAAATTGAGAAGTGAACTGAGTGCCTCTGTCAGATATAATAGACACTGGGACCCCATGCAACCTGATAATCTCCCGAATAAAGATCGCTGCCAACCGCTCCAATGAGTAAGTAGTGCTAACTGGGATGAAATGTGCGGACTTAGTCAGCCGATCAACAATCACCCATACGGAATCAAACTTCCTCGCTGTCCGAGGGAGTCCAGTAACAAAATCCTTGGTGATCCTCTCCCATTTACACTCGGGAATGACCATACGCTGAAGAACACCGCCTGGTCTCTGATGCTCATACTTGACCTGCTGGCAATTGAGGCACTTAGCTACATGTCTAACAATATCCATCTTCATTCTCCTCCACCAGTAGTGCTGTCTCAAGTCTTGGTACATCTTTGCGGCACCTGGGTGAATAGAGTACCGCAAACTGTGTGCCTCCTCAAGTATCAACTTCCGCAAACCATCTACATTGGGCACACATATACGGCCCCGCATCCTCAGAACACCATCACTGTCGATAGTCACATCTCTAGCATCATTATGTTGCACCCTGTCCTTAAGAACAAGCAAATATGGGTCATCATATTGTCGTTCCCTGATGCGATCATATAGGGAAGATCGAGAAACAACACAAGCCAACACTCGACTCGGCTCCGAAATATCTAACCTCACTAGCCGATTGGCTAGGGCCTGAACATCATAAGCAAATGGCCTCTCCCCAACTGAGATGAAAGCTAGGCTGCCCATACTGACCGCCTTCCGACTCAAAGCATCGGCCACCACATTGGCCTTCCCCGGATGATACAAGATGGTGATGTCATAATCTTTAAGCAATTCCAACCACCTCCGCTGTCTCAAATTAAGGTCCTTCTGTCTCAATAAGTGCTGAAGGCTGCGATGATCCGTGAACACCTCACAGGAGACACCATACAGGTAATGCCTCCAAATCTTCAAAGCATGAACTATGGATGCTAGCTCCAAATCATGAACAGGGTAGTTCTTCTCGTGGGGCTTCAACCGACGAGAAGCATAAGCAATGACCCTACCCTCCTGCATCAACACACAACCAATGCCAACTCCTGAGGCATCACAATACACAGTATAAGAACCTGAAGCTGTCGGTAGAATCAAGACTGGTGCTGTGGTCAGTGCTGTCTTGAACTTCTGAAAGCTCTCCTCGCACTCCTCGGACCATAAGAAAGGAACACCCTTCTGAGTCAATCTAGTTAAGGATGAAGCAATAGAAGAGAATCCTTGAACGAATAGGCGATAATACCCTGCCAATCCAAGAAAGCTATGGATCTCAGTAACTAAGGTCGGTCTGGGCCAACTCTGCACTGCCTCGACCTTCCTCGGATCTACCTAAATACCATCACGGGACACCACGTGTCCTAAGAATGCCACAGACTCAAGCCAGAACTCACATTTGGAGAACTTGGCATACAACTTCTCCTCTCTCAATCTCTACAATACAATGCTCAAGTGTCGAGCATGCTCCTCCTGGCTACGAGAGTAGACTAGTATGTCATTAATGAATACGATCACAAATGAGTCAAGATAGGGCCTGAACACACTGTTCATCAGATGCATAAATGCTGCTGGGGCGTTGGTCAGCCCAAAAGACATCACAAGGAAGTCATAGTGACCATATCTGGTCCTGAATGCAGTCTTCATAATGTCGGACTCTCTAATCTTCAGTTGATGGTAGCCCGAACGAAGATCAATCTTCGAGAACACCCTAGCTCCCTGGAGCTAATCAAATAAATCATCAATACGAGGCAGAGGATACTTATTCTTCACTGTCACTTTGTTCAGTTGCCCGTAGTCAATACACATTCTCATAGAGCCATCTTTCTTCTTAACAAACAGGAGGACCGGTGCACCCCACGGTGACACACTCGGCCGAATGAACCCCTTATCTAGGAGTTCCTAGAGCTGGTCTTTCAATTCCTTCAGCTCAGCTGGTGCCATCCGATATGGAGGAATAGAAATAGGCTGAGTGCCTGGCACCAAATCAATCCCAAAATCAATATCCATGTCCGGCGGCATGCCCGGCAGGTCTGAGGGAAACACATCGGGAAAGTCTCGCACAATGGGAACAAAATCAATACTGGGAGTCTGGGCCTCGACCTCCCGCACAAATGCTAAATAAGAGAGACATCCCTTCCCAACCATTCGTTGGGCCTTGAAGAAAGATATTACCCTACTAGGTACATACTCAGTCGTGCCTCGCCACTCGATCCTCTGAATACCCGGCATAGCCAAGGTGACCGTCTTAGCATGACAGTCTAGAATAACATGACATGGAGATAGCCAGTCCATGCCCAATATAACATCAAAATCAATCATGCTGAGAAGCAACAGGTCCACTCGGGTCTCCAGGCCCCCAATAGTGACCAAACAGGACCGGTATACGTGGTCCACATCAATAGTATCCCCTACCGGGGTAGATACATGCACTGGCAGCTCAAGACACCCTCGGGTCGTGCCCAAATGAGGAGCAAAATATGTAGACACATAAGAATAAGTAGAACCGGGATCAAACAATACCGAGGCATCTCCGTGGCAGATTGAAATAATACCTGTAATGACAGCATCAGAAGTAACAGCCTCAGATCGGCCCTGAAAAGCATAGCATCTAGCCTGTCCGCCTGATCGGCCTCCCCCTCGAGAGCGACCCCTAGCTGCTGACCCTCACCCCTAGCTGGCGGGGCGGGTGCTGAAGTAGAAGGACCAGATGACGAGGGCTGCCCTCTCTGCTGATAAGATCCGGAAACAAGACGGGGACACTCCCTACGGTGGTGCCCAAACTCTCCGCACTCGTAGCAACTCCCCGGTGCTGGGTACTGAGACTGATAAGGACCTCTGGTGCTGGAGTGACCAGCTGATGAACTAGGCCGAGATGAACCCTGAGCGGATGGGGCCTGTGAAGAACTCTGAGCTGGCATGGCACTGAGAGATGGCTGGCCCTGGTGCGAACCCTGATAACCTTGTCTAGAAGACCATCTGCGACGATCTGAGCGACCCAACTGCGAAGATCTGAAGAGCGACCTCGGCTCTACTGACTCTGGCCTCTGGTCTGAGTGCCACTGGAACTAGCTGCACCTCGAGGCCTCTTGGCCTCCCTCTCATCTCGCTCTCTGCGACGATCTGTCTCTACGTCGCGAGCAATATCCATAGCATCCTCAAATGTACGACTCAAAACCCTCTCCCGAGTCATCAGAATACGAATGGGATAAATGAGGTCGTCCACAAAACGTCCAATCCTCACTCTGTCGAAATGAACCAACCACGGTGCATATCTGGACAACTCTGTAAACCTGATCTCATACTCTGACACTGACATGTCCCCCTGACGGAGACCCTCAAACTGCCTACGCATCTCCTCTATTTGAGATCGAGGCATCCATTTCTCCAAGAACATAGTGGAGAACTCGGGCCATGATAGTGGTGCTACCCCTGCTGGCCTGAGGCGCTCATAAGCCTCCCACCAAGCGAAGGCTAGCCCCTGAAACTGAGAGGTAGTGAAAGATACCCCACTAGACTCCAAGATCCCTGTCGTACGAAGCATCCGACGGCACTTGTCCAAAAAACCTTGGGCATCCTCGCCCGGAGCTCCTGTGAACACTGGAGGAGATAACCTGGTAAATCTCTCGAGGCGACGCTGCTCATCGTCCGTCATAGATGGGACCCTGTCCCCCTGAACCAGATCTGCTGGCTGAACCGGAACCATAGGCTGAACTAGAGGAGCCTCTGGTATCTGTATACCCTGCACTGCTGGCTCTAGAGTGCGTACTGCAGGGGTCTGATGACCACCCCCGATCCCTGATGCAGCTGCTGCAGTAGTAACTGAAATCGCATGTGCTAGGCCAGTGCAGACTGCAAGTATCTGAGCCAGGGTCTCCTGTAGACCCGAAAGGACAATGGGCACAGCTGGTGCCTGATCTGGTGTTGCTGGCACCTCTACAACTGGGGCTGTGGGTCAGCTGGCACTACCTCAGCTGCCCTAACACCACCACGGCCGCATCCTCGACCTCTAACAGGTGGTAGTGGTGGTCGTCCTCCACATCCGGATGCTCGAGTTCTCGCCATCTGCGAGAGAATAGAATGTCAAAGTTCAGCTCAAGTCAAAAGTAATCGCACGACAAGAATTCCAAGAATTGAAACTTTTCCTAAAAGGTTTGCAGCCTCCCGAGGATAAGTACATGCGTCCCCGTACCGATCCATGAGGCTCTACTAAACTGGCTCATGACTCACGAGACTTGTTAACCTTGGCTCTGATACCAACTTGTCACGACCCAAACCCTGGTCGTGATGGCGCCCAACACAATGCTAGGCAAGCCCGGCCATATTATCCCTTAAACCAGCCAGTTATTAATTCCAATTAATCTTAAACAGTAAATGATCATATCAGGTGATAAGCGAAATGTAAAAACATACAAAATACGGTCCCAACCATATCGTGGTGTCACGAGACTGAGCCTCTACAGAATAACATCCTAATACAAACAAGTCTAGGCAAATAGAAAATCAACAAGGTGATGAAGAAGGAGAAAACAGGCTCTGCGGACGCTGGCAGCTACCTCGTAATCTCCGCAAAAGTAGACAAGGATCAGCAGCTACAATGTCTCAACTGCTCTCGGGCACCTGTGGAACTGCACAGAAAGTGCAGGGGAGTGGGGTGAGTATATTTCAACTCAGTGAGTAACAATAATAAATAATAACTGAAAGTAAGAACTCCTATGCTATCACTTAGAAATTCTAAGGCAGCCCTCACAGGTACGTCATCACTGTGGTAGTACTCTGATCTCCAATCCACATCTATCTCAACAAGATCCCACACTGGTCAAACCCTCACTCGTACCCCTACGGTGTACGGCCATCTCAATATATGAAGACACATACCTATGTCTATAATGTATAAGTATTTAAGTAGGTAATATTATATGAATAAGTAAAATGCTGCGGCGTGCAGCCCGCTCCAATACATATACCGCTGCGGCGCGCAACCCGCTCCATTTAACGTCGACGGCGCTCACCGGGGGTGTATACGGACTTCGGAGGGGCTCCCTAGGCCCATGCGCTATGATGCTGCGGTGTGCAGCCCGATCCACACATGTATACTGCGGCGTGCGATCCGATCCAATATATATATTTATATATATTTATACCGCTGCGGCGCGCAACCCGATCCCATAATATATATAGCGTTCACCGAGAATGTGTGCGGACTCGGACTCCGAAGGGCTCCTACGGCCCCAGCGCAATAATACCGCGGCGTGCGATCCGTCCCACATGTATATTACATGTATATTATCGCGGCGTGCGGTCCGATCCAATATATATATTGTTGTGGCGTGCGGCCCGATCCAATATAGGTATATATATATAATACCTCATAATGGGTCCTTGACCCTATCCCGGTCAGTATAGACCCGGCCTCTCAGGCTCACTCAGCTAGAATAGGGAATTCCACTCTGTCTTAGTCAATATAGACTTGGCCTTTCAGGCCCACTCAGCTAGAACAGAGAATTCCACCCTGGATAATCTCTCTCAATGTACACATCTAGTACGGGCTCATATTATGCTATACAGCTAGAGCTACGGCTGAGTGTATGTTTCCAACACGATATAAGGGTCACCTAGCTCTATAGGTTCCCTAATGCTCTACAGATCGGCACAAGGCCCCAAACATGGCTATCAGCCCAATTGCACAGTTATAAACTTATTATCAGTCATAACACACAATATACTATTAGTCGGGAAGGACTAAGTCCGAACTCCCAATCACCATGTCACCACGCCCGTCATGGAACGCGTGTCTCATCTCAATATTGCACTGTGAAGTGCTAGTACAGGGTTTCAAACCCTCAGTACATTATTTACTACTACCACTCACCTCGAACTGGAAGAAGCTTCAATCCGCCTTGTGCTTGCCTCGCAAATCAATCTCCTCGGATGCCAAATCTGCTCAACATCATAGAGAATGCATCAATATATGCTAATTTCACGCAATTCATTCGAAATAACCCAAATTGTATCAAAACCCACAAAGTTGTCAAAACTCGACCTTTGGTGCGCTTCTCGAAAAATTATAAAAGTTACATATTCGGAACCCTCGTCTCAATACGAGTTTAGGCATATCAAATTTACCAAATTCGGACTCCATTAGCCTCGCTCAAATCGGTATTTTTCTACAATTTTAGGCCTAGGGCTAAAACCCACATTTAATCCTCCATTTTCATAGAAATAATCCATGATTTCATGATAAAAGCGTGTAATTAAACCACGAAACTTACCTCCGACAATATCCCGATGATCTCCCAGCTATTTCCCCTCACTTTCTTACTCTAGAGCTCAACAATGGGGGTTTATGAAATGAAACCCGTATGTGAAATGTTTCTGGTTTTAATTCACTGCCTGGGACTTTTCTTCTACGCGTTCGTGTTCCTCACCACGCGTTCGCGATGCCCAGCTCCGGATTAACCTTCGCGAATGCGACCTCCCCCAACGCATTCGCGATGCACTAGCTCCCAGCCGCCTGATTTTTCATTCTACGCGTTCGCGATACCCCTCACGCGAACGCGATGCACACCTTCACAAACCTACGCGAACGCGACATCCTGAACGCGATCGCGAAGCTCAATAATCCTGGCCTACGCGAACGCGATACCCTGTCTCGCGATCGCGATGCTTGACTCGCATGGCCTTCGCGAACGCGGCCCATGCCACGCGAACGCGAAGGCTTGGATTTTGCCCGGTGATCTGCAATTTTTCTGCAGATTTTTAAGTTCCAAAAATGCCGGATGATGGTCCGGATTCACCCCGAGGCCCCCGGGACCCCAACGAAAACCACCCACATACTCCAAAACACGATACGAACTTGTTCCAAGCATAAAAACACCATCCTAAACATCAAAATCACCAATTACACACGGATTCAAGCCTAAGTTTTCTTTAAAACTTCCGAAACTGACATTCGACCAAAAACCCAATCAAACGACCTCCGAATGACCTGAAATTTTGCAGACACATCCAAAATCGGCTAACGGAGCTACTGCAACTGTCAGAATTCCATTCCGACTCCCGGATCAAAATCTCACCTACCATTCGGATTTCGCCAAAATTCAACCTTAGCCAATTCAAGCCTATTTCTACACCGGACCTCCAAATTCAATTCCGATTGCTCCCCTAAGTCAAAAATCACCTCCCGGAACTAACCGAATCATCACAATCCGATTCCGAGCCCTCTAACTAAATAGTCAACTCCAGGTTGACTTTCCTTATTCAAGTTTCCTTAAAAAAGGCTATATGCCTCATTTTCAATCCAATTCACTCCTAACTCCCCCGATAGACTCTAACACTGATATGAAAGCATAAAACATGTAGTTTCAACATAACGGGGTGGTAGTTCCCGTGACGACGGGCCGGGTCGTCACATGCAACCATTTAAATTTCTTGCTTTGCAATAACTATTTTTGCTACACTCTGTTTTATCTTGCTGATTTATTATGTGTTGTTGATTGTTCTCCCCCAGCATGTCACCTCCCTTGTTAGTTGTGTTACTTAATATCTCGTTTATTTTGTGGTACATACATATATAGAACTGCACAGGTTTATGTCAGTGTCTGGTCTTAGGCTTGTCACTACTTCACCGGGATAGGCCAGTCACGTACCAGCACATGGGGTCGGATTGTGCTGATACTATATTTCTGTGCGTTTTTGCACGTGTCAATGCTTTGTGCCGAGGGCGGCACAAAATTGGGTGGGAGAGAGTGTCATGACCCGCCACATCATGATGCCACATAGGCGCCACTTGGCATATATTTTTGCCATATGGGATGGTTACATAATTTAGGGAAAAGATCATGGTGGAATATTCTAGAACTATGAAGAATTTTCTTGGAAATGTTCTAGATATTTATGTATTTGTAGGAAGGTTCTAGAGAAATATAGATATTTCCTTAGGAAGACTCTAGAACCTTATAGAATTGTTAGGAAAGTCCTTACAAAAATCTAGTTGTGTAAAATATTCTAGAGAATGGACTTAGTAGTAAATATGGAAGGACTTGTAGAACAATTATTATTTACATATTAGCCCCTAGGTGATTAGTATATATAGGGGCATCCATTTGTAATCATCAACCAAGAAAATAATTCAAGTTCTTTCTAAAACAAAGCTTTCTTTAAAAACTCTCTTGTGTTCTTTCTTCCATTCTCTTAGCGATCTTGAATGTAGTAAGGCTGACTTGGCATAGCAAGAACGTGAGCATTTTGTGCAAGATCGTGAGCGAGTTGTCAAGTGCCGCACATGTACTTAGTTAACAACTAAGGTCGTGACACAATGCTTCCATCTTAAATGTCCTAATTTTTATATATAATATAACAAATAATAATAAACAACATATAGTGAGATAACAAGCATAACTGACATCAATATTGAGTAATTAACTCAAAATTGATATCATATTTACTGTGTAGATTGCATTTGTACACCAACATAAGTGCCTCTTTGTTATATTATATATAAAAAGTGGCTATTTCTCCAATGCATGAAAAGTGGCAATATTAGACAATATTAGAGGCAAACATGAAAAGTAGCTAAATCAGGGTTTTCAATCATTTATTGTGCAAATAGGCAAGGTAAAAACACAAGCAAAAGCACCTGCAATAACAACCTAACCCATAGCTAAAAAATGCAATGTTTGTCGGGAAACTAAGAAGGTGCCACTAAATGAGTTCACTGAACATCAGATGAAATATCAAAAACTATAACTGAATTTTAGTTTGACATAAAGAACTACATTACTAACACTACACAATTTTTGCAGAAAAAAATGCAGAAGTATGTGTTGCTCTTGCTCTTGCAAAAGCAGAAGCAGAAGCAGAAGCAACAAGGAACAATTAAGTCATACCACTGCACGCGCTCAATATGTTTACTCAATTATCTTTTTTGTGCAACTCTATTAACTTTCTTTGTGCACTCTATCAACTTTATTTGCGCACTCCATTAACTTTCTTTGTGCAATTTGTCACAAAGACATAAGAAATATCTTACCTCCTGAAATTATGTTTATACCTTTCTTAGCAAATAAAGGATCTCAGTTAACCTTTACTTCAGCAAATAGAGGATCTCGCAGTTAACATGGCTTGATTTAAGCCACGTTAGCTGAGAGATCTTGTATTTGCTGAAGTAAAGGTTAACTGATATCTTATTGGCTGAGAAAAGGTACAAACATAATTCCAATATTGTTTATTAAAAGATTCAATTTATATCCATTTCTGAGATCTGCAATTATTTATCTGAGATTTGCGGTTATTCATCTGTGTTTGTATAATCAATATTCTTAATTGATGGTCAAATTTTTGAATAATTGATAAAAACTTTTATCTTGAAAAAAACTTTTATCGATTAGTTTTTACCTTTAGAAGAAAGTTTTTACCAATTATTCAAAAATTCGATCAGTAATTAACAATATTAATTATAGAAACATAGATGAATAATTGCAAATCTCAGATGAATAATTGGAAATCCCAGATGAATAATTAGAGATCTCAGATGACTAATTGTATCTTTTAATAAAAAATACTAGAATTATATTTGTATCTTTCTCAGCAAATAAAGGATCTCGCAGTTAACGTGGCTTGATTCAAGCCACGTTAACTGAGAAATGTTGTATTTGCTGAACTAAAGTTGAACTGAGAATAAAATATTTTAATACAATACAACAAAATACAACTAGTTTATCGTGAATAAAATAGTTGAATATAACTAATTATATCTGAATACAATTGAATATAGTTGTATAAAATACTTGAATACAATTAATTACTGCAGAATAAAATAGTTAAATATAATTGACTAAAGTTGATGGAATTATTGCGGTTCATCAATAATGACTTTTTGCATAGTAACACTAAGAGAAAGGAGGTTTGGGGTGAGATATATGAATGTGGTTGAAGAGGAATAAATGGAAGCTTGTCGGAATTTCTTTTCTGGTAGACATCTATTGACGTTGGGAAGAAATTTTAGAAGTAGCCTTTGTTTTTCTCTTCGTTGCTGAATATTGAATAGCTACCACCTTTGACTTTGGAGGCGAATAGATTGAGAAATTGGGTGGAAGAAGAGTTAAGAAACGAGAGTTTATGGGAGAGAGTCTGGTAGTACTCAAAAAGAGAGAAATTGTATTTGGATTTACAGCTACGCGGTAATTATGTGAGAAGAAATACAAAAGGAGAGAGAGAAAAAATAATATTTAGCATAAATTGTGCCTTAATTGTAGGATGTAACTATATTTAGATTTTTTGCTATAAAGGATAAAAAGTATTTATATGATTTAATATTTGAAAAGTAAACTTATTTTAAATAAATAGTGTTCTAAGTTTTTCTTAACGCGTAAAAATTTCAAGAAAAAATTTCCTACATTCCTTACATCTTTTCTTCTTCTATTTCTGTCACGACATGACCTGGATTTCCCCCGTCATCGGGATTGTGATGGCGCCTACTCATGGTAGCTAGGCAAGCCAATTTACTCACTATCTTCATGTTCATACCATCATTGTTGTTCTCATATTTAATAGCAAGAATAATAATCCAATTTTTAAATGCAAAAGTCGATGAATAATAGTGTAAAGTAACTGACATAAATCCTCTACCCACGATGTGGATTCACCAACTCACGAACTATTAAAGCATACTACACATAATGGTCTGAAGAAAATAATAAACATTTGTCTGTCTTGGAACAATGAGACTACAACAATAAACATAAATAAATAGAAGAGACATCGGGCCTGCGGATGCCACGCCTGCAAGCTACCTCGGTCTCGAAATGCTCAAAAATCCCACAAGCACTCTTCTGTTGCTGCTGCTCGAAACCTGGACCTGTGTAAAATGTACAGAAGTGCAGTATCAGCACAATCCGACACCATGTGCTGGTAAGTGCCCGGCGAAGTAGTGACAAGCCTATGACCAGACACTCACATAAACCTGTACAGTTCTATATATGTACTTACCATGAAATAACAAGATTATCGGGCAACAAAATTAACAAAGAAGTATCATATATTAAATTAGTAAAGAAAATCAGAGTATAATGAAAACAACTATTATCAAAACCAAGAAATTTCAAATAGTTGCATGGCATCACCCTTCGTGCTTTTACTCTTACCTCACATCCATGGCACGACATGATCCGTCATGCATGGTTCAAATAACAACGAAACAGAATGTTCCTTCGTGCATAATCAATATCACAAGGCACGGCATGATCCTTCGTGCATAATCAATAACAAGGCATGACATTACTCTTCGTGCATAATCAATAAAATAAGGCACGACATGATCCTTCGTGCATAATCAATAAAATAAGGCACGACATTACCCTTTGTGCATAATCAATAAACAAGGCACGACATTACCCTTCGTGCATAATCAATAAACAAGGCACGTCATCACCTTTCGTGCATTATTACTCTTACTCACCCAAATAACAATCACAGTTAAGGGCAAAAGAATGAAAACAATTAACATGAACCATCCTGGTAAGGGACACAATAATCATCACAGTAAAGTCCCGGCAAGGAAAATAATAATCAACATCAGAATAAAGTCCCGGCAAGGGAAAATAATGATCAACTTCACAACCCGGCAAGGGTTCAAGATTATATCATAAAAACATCTCATAATATATGTCAACAAATGACTCACGGTCATGCTAGACGCTAGTATATGGATGCTCGTCACCACAGCTCATACACCGCACTCGATCACATAGCAATTAGCACATTAATCCTATTCCATCAAGCTAGGATAGATCAAACACTTACCTCTAAGCCTTGAAGTCTAATTATCCTTCAATTATAGCTTTACCTCGAATTTCAGCCTTCAACTTGCTCGAATCTAATCATAATTGGTTCAATTACTTTAATAAATACTATAAAAATTGGTTTGGATGCTTAAAAATGGTTTTCTCAAAGTTTAACCCAAAATTCCCAAAACGTCCCTGGTCTCACGTGGTCGAAACTCGGAGTTCGGACCAAAATCCGATCACCCATTCACTCACGAGTTCAATTATTTGATTTATTTCGAAATCGAACTTCAAATCGAGGTCCAATTTCCCCAATTCATGAAAAACTAGGTTCTACCAAAAAACAAGAATTTCCACCATGAAAACCTTTGATTTATCTTGAAAAGCAAGTTTAATGATGTTAGGAATTGAAAGAATTAAGTAAAACGTGACTTACAAGTGTTTTGGAGCGATTTTACTCTTGAAGAATCGTATGTGGTGTGTTGGATTTTGAAAGAATGAAGAAAAGAGGTGTAAAATTCGTTTAAGTATCAGATTGCACAGCTGCAGTTATAGGAATTGCGAACATTTGTTCGCAATTGCGAACATAGCATGTTTTTGACTGTTTCTCCCGCATTTGCTATAAAAAGTTTGCATTTGCAAACTCTGGCCCAGGCCTGTCAACATCGCATTTGCGAACTGGGCTGGATGTTGTGCTCCTCGCATTTGCGAGACATAGTTCGCATTTGCGAACCAAGACCAGTTGAGGCCCTTTTCGCATTAGCCTATCAACTTCACAACCCGGTAAGGATTCAAGATTATATCTTAAAAATATCTCACAATATATGTCAACAAACGACTCACGGTCATGCTAGACGCTAGTGTATTACTCACAATCAATATTTCATTTCCTTTATCCAGGATCCAATATCGGCACATTACCACCATGTGTGCGACATGGTGTCTGATCATGACCCGACCGGCTAGGTTACCTCATTGGAGGCATTACTCAATTCTCAACAGTCAACACGTTCAAATATCAATTTTACACAAATCAAGGGTAATTCAAGTTACCAATCACAGGTAAGTGAGCACATAGCTAGCATGGATAGTTCTTTATTTCAATGTCGGCTTATAGCTTAAGTAATTCAACACATGATTATATTGTTCATCATTCTCTAATAATCCAGATATGTACATTATTCATATTGAGGCACATCCCTCACAAATATGTATAGTTATATGCAATCCAATTGATGTGTTATGGCAATCAATACATCAGCCAATTTAACTCTTACCATACTTTCGCAGTGGCAACAGATCTCAATTTCTAATAAAAAGGGGTTTTAGCCATACATACCTCAATAAAGCTTTTCCTTACTCTTTTACAAACTCTTAGCACTTCGATCTATTAAGCAATAATTACAAATTAAATAAAGAATTATAGATGAAACTGAAGTTCTAGCTTAGTTCGAGCATATCATCAAATACTAAACCTTAGCCCTTTTATGAAGAATTTGTATCACTCTATACACTCAATTACCTTCTTTTTTTGTTTTCTACCTTCCAATATCATATGGGTTGACATGCATGTAGAGAATATCATTTTTATGCTCTCAAATTACTTCTCTACTGGCCCCATATATCTAAGTGTATAAATAAAAGCTGAGGTCATGAACCTTACCTCTTTGAATGAAGATTTAAGGGCCTCCACTTGATTATTTCAAGGATATAGCAAGATTCTAAGGAGAATTTGATGGGGGAACACTTCCACTATGAACCCTCTTTCACTTTCTAGAAATGCTCAGAAGAATGCTTAAAATGAGCTATAATGTCGAGTATATCGAAAGGGAAGTCGGGTTAAAATTTAGAAAATTGGAGCCACGAGTCAAATATGCGATCGCATCTGCGACCGCAGAGTGAACATGCGGTCCGCATAATGGACCGCAAAATATTCCTTAGAAAAATAAACACTCTGATCCGGTCTGCGGCGATAATGAGTCCGCATTCACGTTCTGCGGTCGCAATGTGCACCGCAGAATCGACACTCACAAAATTCAAAGGAGAAAATGAGACAACTATGCGGTCCGCATTTTGATTATGCGACCGCATTTCGACCGCATAACTGACTTTAATTTTAACCAATTCTCTGACTCACTCTGCGGAAGATATTAGATATGCGGTCCGCATTCCTGGCACCACGGAATTCGGGTTTTCGAGTAGGAATTTCATGGGCCTTATACCGTATACTATTAAGTAACTGTGTTCTTCTTATATTTTCAGTGAAATTTTTTGATGTTAATCATCTCAAATCAACTTCAAATATGATCAAATTTCAGTATGAACTTCTAAAAGATAGTATGAGCAATACTTAATGACGCCCGTTTTGAATAAAATAAGAAATCTTCAAAAACAAAAATTGAGCTTCAAGCCAACAATGGTGGATATTCAAACACACCTTAAAATTCAGATTTGGAAAGCTACACGAAGGTACTTTAAGTAATATTTTATAGCACCAACATCAAATCAAACAATAAATCTTCGAACTAAAATTTTGTTTTAGATGCTTCAAGTTCAACAATGGTGGGTCTTCATACACACAAAAATCACAAGGAAAGCTTGGGTTGAACATCTTAATGAAGATCGATCTATTGAAGATTCAGACCTAAAAGTTTGAACTCATACACATAAAGTTTCAGCTTTTTTCTTAAGATCTAAATTTGGATCCACTACTTTGTAATATTTCTCTATTGGATAATGGATAAGTTTCACTGAAATCTTTTTCTTACTTAACTTTCTTGCTAATGATATATGGAAGAGAGAATTTAAGAATAAAAGGAATTGCTTATTGGAAAATATGATAATTAAAGTCGTAAAAGGAAGAAAGAGAAAATAGGGAGAAACAATGGAACATATAAGAAAAATTTAAGCTTTAAATTACAGAGAAACAATGATAGGGAGGCTGAGTAATTAATAAATGTGGGGTATGCAGATATTATAACTATTTTCAAAATGGGTAAAAGCGAGTAAATATTTTGGTTTTTGTGACGATCCGGCTCGTCGTCACGTGAGTTACCGTCCCGTTTTTCCCATATTATGTTGCTTTATGTTTTAATATCAGTATTTGAGTGATCGGCTCAAATTGAGTTGGTTTTAGTTGGAAATGAGACACTTAGCCTCTTAGAAAAAACATTTATTTTTAAAAAGTCAACCAGAAGTTGACTACATGGTTAGAGGGATCGGATCTGAATTTCGGTGATTCGATTAGCTTTGGGGGATGATTTGTGACTTAGGAGTGCGATCGAAATTGAATTTGGAGGCCCGGTGTAGAATTACACTTGAATTGGCAAAGTTTGAATTTTGACCAATTTTTGTTGATAGGTGGGATTTAGATTCAAGGGTTGGAATGGAATTTCAAGAGTTGCAGTAGCTTCTTTAGGTGATTTTGGATATGTCCACAAATTTTCAGGTCATTCGGATATTGTTTGGACGAGTTTTTGATCGATTGCGTATTGCGGAAGCTTTGGAGAAACTTAGGCTTGAATTCGATGTGATTTAATGGTTTTAGCGATGTTGGACGTGTTTTGAGAATTGGAACAAGTTTGAATAAGGTTTTAGGATATGTTGGTGCTTTTAGCAGAGGTTTCGGGGGTCTCGGGATGATTTCGGATGGCTAAACAGGAATTTCAGAAGCATGCAACAGGTCTGGTCTTTTGGCTTCCAGTATTTCCACATCTGCGGAAAAGCAGCCACAGGAGCGGTTCCGCAGCTGCGGCTATGGGGTCGCAAAAGCGATCCTATAGGGGGCCTGGTATATTTCGTAGAAGTGGAAGTCTTTCCGCAAAAGCGGACACCGCATAAGCGGATTTCGATCGCAGAAGCGGTCGTGAGGAAATAATGGAGACCGCATAAGCGGCCATTTGGTTGCGTGTGCGGGACCGTATGTGCGGTTGTTTGACCGCATAAGCAAAAATTGACCTGAATTAAAGTGAACAGTGTTCACGAAATTGAAAGAGAAGGAAAATATTTTGGACTTCGACTTAGGCAATTCTTG
Organism: Nicotiana noctiflora; assembly: GCA_032618575.1. Taxonomy (NCBI): domain Eukaryota; kingdom Viridiplantae; phylum Streptophyta; class Magnoliopsida; order Solanales; family Solanaceae; genus Nicotiana; species Nicotiana noctiflora. The sequence continues at coordinate 85,001 of JASVEL010010714.1, read as the reverse complement.
GGTGATTTTTGAGAGAATCCAAAGGGGTTTCATCAGGTATGAACTAATGGACTCAGATTATGTTTTTATACTGAAAAACCATGGATTAAACATTGAAATTCAAGAGGGTTTAACACTATAAATGGAGGTTAGAGTTTAAAACTTAAGAGAGTTTGAATTGATAATTTAAGGGGTCAAATGGACTTCGATTCTTATGTATTTGGTATGCGCGGACTCATGGCGATACGAGAAATCTGATGATGTAAATTTCGTAATTTTTCGAGAAGTGAGTCCGAGGCTCGGGTTTTGCTAATTTTGTATTTTTGGGTATGTTTCGAGTTATTTCAATTGGTTATGTTCCATTAGCTTAATATAACGTATTGCTTATGGTTTTGGCCAAATTTGGTGCGCGAGGAGGTTGATTCTAGAGGAAAAGGTTTGGCGGACTAGTTCTTTAGCCAGTTTGAGGTGAGAAATAATGTAATTGTTGCTCTGAGGGTTTAGAACTCTGGACTTTCACATCGTGACAGTATATTGAGGCATGACACACATTCCACGGTGAGTGCGGGGTCGGTTACTATTGGGGATTGAGACTTGGTCCATTCCGATGTATGATTTCTTTTATATGGGTGACTGAGACGCATACTTTATCACTGTGAATTGGACTTATTGCCGTGTTTGGGGCCTTGTGTCTACCTGTAGATTCCTTAGGGGATCTTAGGTGTGTTACCTCACTTGTGTGCATATCACATACTCTCAGTCATGCTTTCTATTGTTGAAATAATAAAAGAACTATATTTATAATCATGAATATTAATGAAAAAGGATAAGAGGACTGAGATCCCGATAGTAAGTCATATCCAATTGGCTATGCATTTATGTGACTGAGATGGGTCAAGGACCCGACTGTGAGGATGATTTTCTTATTATGGATCAGGATGCACGCCGCAGCGATGATATATTGATATTGAGGCCATGAACATGTTTGACGCCAAGACATGGTAGATATTTCACTTGGGCTGTAGGAGACTCTCTGGAGTCTGTACACACCTCAGTGAGCACCGCGACTTTAAATATATGGAGCGAGCTACACACCGCAGCTGGAACTAGAGAGTATCGTTATATGTGTTACATTCCTTCATGCATTATTTCCTAGTTGTATTACTTAATACATATTGTCTCCACTGTTTGGTTATGAACTGCTAGATATAGAGTACTTTGTGCATTTTTTGCATTTTCTTACTTTCAGACTTTAGTTATGTTTATTACTCATTGGGCCGGAGTACTCACTTTACTCCAATCACCTTGCGTGCAGATCCAAGTTCTTCTTCTTAGGTTGAGTAGACTTTCAGTGATTAGCGGATTTTCTTCTAGGAGTGTCGAGGTAGCTGCATGACGTTCGCAGCCGCTGACTTTTCCCTCTATCCTTGTCTTTTATTTCCACACTTTCAGACTTTTAGGCAGACTATGTAGTAGGGTGACACTCTGTTTGTAGAGGCTCATATTCGTGACACCGGGTCCATGGTTGAGCTATATTCTATATTTTGCTAAACTTCAATATTTTCATTAGTATTTCTATAATTTGACTTAAATGGCTTAATAATTTACTGTTTCACTTATCAATTTCAATTTATCAGTTGGGATGAGTATGAGAAATGGTCGGGCTTGCCTAGTAGTGTGCTGGGTGCCATCATGACCGGGTTGGGATCATGACAAGTTGGTATCAGAGTCTAGGTTACTTGGTCTCGCGAATCATGAGCCGGTTTAGTAGAGTCTCGCGGATTGGTACAGAGACATCTATATTTATCCTTGAGAGGCTGCAGAACCTTTAGGAAAACATCAATTCTTAAAATTCTTGTCGTGCAATTTTTTTTATCTAAGAACTAAATTTATGTATTTTATTCTCTCGCAGATAGCGAGAACCCGTGCTACCAGACATTGCGGACAACCACCATTACCACCTACTAGAGGTTGTGGACGCGGTCATAGTTGTGGTCGAGACAGAGCGGTAAAGGCAACACCAATTGACCCACCAGTTGCCCCCATTCAGGATCAACCTCCAGCTGTAGAGACTCCAGTAGCACCCGCTCATGCACCAGCTGTGCCTATTATGATTCCGGGTCTTTAGGAGGCCCTAGCTCAGATTCTATTGGTTTGCACTAGCCTGGATCAAGCATTCTTAGCCACTACTCCTGCAGCTACTTCTCAGACAAGGGGTGGTCATCAGACTCCGGCAGCTCGCACACCTGAGCATGTAGTGCAGGGTTTGTAGACACCAGAGGCGCCACCAGCTCAGCAGGTTGCCCCAGTTCAATCAGTTGCCCCGATTCAGGGTGATGGGGTTCTAGTGATGCCAGACGATGAGAAACGTCATTTTGAGAGGTTCAACAGGCTCTCACCTCCGATATTTAGTGGTATTTCGGGCGAGGGTGCCCGGGGTTTTCTCAACAAGTGTTGACGTATGCTTCGGACATCATAGATCTTAGAGTCGGGCGGGGTATCATTTACCACCTTTTAGTTCTCAGGAGTAGCCTTTACTTGGTGGGAGGCATATGAGCGATGTTAGCCGATAGGTGCAGTGCCTTTTTCATGGTAGGAGTTCTCCACTCTCTTCTTAGAGAAGTGGGTACCGTAGTCTCTGAGGGAGGAGCCGTGGAGATAGTTTGAGTGGCTTCTTCTGGGAGATATCACTGTGACGCAGATTGTTGGAAACCACCTTACTTGAACTGTTCAAATCTTGATATTTCTGTTCTTTAGCTGATTAAATTGTAACATTTACCTGATACTCGTTAGAAAAGCATGGTTAGATAGGATTTATCTGTGTAAGTGCCTAATTGTCTTACTTGAACTTCTTGATATTTGTTGATGCTGGCTTTTGGTGTAAATGTAGTTATGTATGTCATATTTTCTGTGCTTTCGAATGCAGGTTCAATTTCCGGAGATCCAAGGGCCGCGGGTTCAATTCCCGGAGACCCAGAGTTGTAGTATTTGTGGACTGCGGGTTCGATTCCCGGAGATCCAAAGTCTATTGGTGCGATTTCCGGAGACCCGGAGTTTATTGATATATTAAGATACGGACTGTGGGTTCAATTCTCGGAGATCTTAGGGCTGCAGGTTCGATTCCTAGAGACCCAAAGATACTGATGTAGGGATTGCGGGTTCAATTCCCGGAGATCCTGAGTTGTTGGATATAGAGAGGGACTGCGGGTTCAATTCCCGTAGATCCTGGACTTGCTTATTTGACTTTAGTTGTGTTGGTTACTTTTTGTTAGCTTAATTTTAGACGGTTGCAGTAATTACTTCATTGTTGTTATTTGTGACTCATTCTTATTTAAACTGTTTATTATTGTTATTTTCATTATGTTATTGTCTCTCGGTAGGGCCCTGACCTTCTTCGTCACTACTCCATCGAGGTTACGCTTGGCACTTACTAAGTACCGCCGTGGTGTACTCATGCTACTCTTCTGCACACTTTTGTTGTGTAGATCCAGGTACATCAGATCAGGCTTATTTCAGGTGATCTAGCAGCACTTCAGGTGACTTGAGGTACGATCTGCTACGTTCGCGGATCCGGAGAGCCTTCTTCTATTCTCATTAGTGATAGTAGTTATTTTCCCTTATTCTCGTTGTTTAGACATTCTTGATGTATAGAGCCATAGTTGTACTCGTCTTTTAGTCTGTGTTGCCCATGGGTTTTCGTGTCTTGGTGGTATGTTATTTAGTGTGTTTTTGGCGAAGTGTATGTGCCGAGCAGCACTTATTACATTTCATTTATATTATTTTGCTATTATCTTATCCTTTTGTTCATGAAATTGTATATTCCGCATCGTGTTAGCTAGGCTTACCTAGTCGCAAAGACTAGGTGCCGTCATGACAGGTTCACGATTGGTGAACTAGCGTCGTGACAAATGGACTTAGACTCCATTAATCTAGTAGCTAAACAGCAACAAGTTGATTAAACTAGTATTAACATTATTAGTTAATTGCTGATGCGAAACCATTAATATTCAAAGACAAATCAGTGTGGATAGATCTAGTTAATTTTTGATACTGAGCATAATAATACATGCTTATAGTTTTGTTAGTTTTATTAACATGCCTTGGTCTAGTAATGATTTGTGCCTGGTTGTGAATATAGGCCCAGATTTAATCGATATGGCATTTACACATGTGAGAACAGATACAAAAATATTGACTAGGCTTTAATTAGTCATCTGCACCTTGGTGCAGTATTTTCAAGCTAACCCAGACTCCAGGCCCAGTAATGTGTAACGGCCTGGGTCCAAATAAATAATAACATAAAAATCGCTTATAAGCAATTCTGTTAGGGAATTAGAAAATATAGTAAACAAATAGGCTTAACCCTTAAAAGTGAAATTGGACGAGCCTCGTTACAAGATAAAAACGCACGGGGCCCCCAAACAATAACTATAAAACTTTAGACCCGGAAGGATCGTTTAGACAATTTTACGATTTTTCTAAAAAATAAACAAGAATAGACACCGTTAGGCATAATTTTAATATACATTCATTTGAACGGGTGCACATTTATGTGACCCAAATCCTACTCTCAACGAAGTCGAAATATATTCAAAGCCACAGGCGTACTGGTACGGTGTGGTAGAGGATGTATTTTCACAACATTGCAAATTCGTAAAATTCAAAAGTGGTATACTTGCACATGATTAAAATATATTAATTGAAATCAGATAAAAATCAAAACAACAGTTGAGCGACCGTGCTAGAACCACGGAATTTGGGATTGCCTAACACCTTTTCCCGTGTTAACAAAATTCCTTATCCGAATTTATAGTTCACAGACTGTAACAAAATCAAACTTTTCTCGGTTCGGGATTAAACCGATGACCTGGGACACCATTATATTCTCAAGTGGCTACTCTGAAAACTTAAAATAACTATTCCCGTTCCGACTGTCCTTAAATTGGAAAAACTCCTTCTACGCCCTCACGAGTATAATGTATAATACACATTTTTTCTGTAAAGAAAAAGGAGGTGTGACAGCTCTCTGGCGACCTTGCTGGGGATAAAAAACCTAGAACTATGGTTCGGGGTTTAAGAATTCGAGCTTAGTTAAACTGCTATTTTGCTTATATCTGATTTCATTATATGCTTTGATCAATGTGCTATATGTTCACCGCTTTGATATTATGTGAATTGTATATAAAAATTGTGCCGAAAACCATTCTCTTCTTACCTCCGAGGATGTGCTTAATGGTTCAGGCTCCCCTTTCTGTTAAGTCAATAGCCAAATAAGAAATAGAAGCCAGAAAAGTTACTAAGCAGGACGATCCCGCGGGTCCCCGGTACGTAGCCCCCTCCTCGACCCGAGTTGTCCGCTCGGGTACACAGTTTAGAACCAATGAAAAATCAGGATATTGAACCTAGAGTTAGGATGATTATTTGCATCATATCTGACTTAGGGGACTCAACACAGGGGTTGGGTCCGTCTAGGATAGGTAACCCGGATATAAAAAGACCGAGCATGATTATATGTTGCATTTTTTTGTCTTGGGCCATTATGCTAACTGGCAAAATAATTGAGGGACAGAAAAGAAAAATAGCAATTTTAGAAAAAACCGATGTCTAACGAAACTCTGACGAAATTTCTAAGGAATTATCAAAAATATTTGGATTAAGTCAGTTTTGTCGAAATTAAAAATAGTTGGTCTAAAAATAATTTGACCGAACTACGTTGGTTTGATTCTCACCACTATGCGAGATACGTAGGCAACCCTTGACGGGTCCAACCACCCCTTTACAAAAACAACCAAAAATATTAATAAATCAAAGTGATGTTATTTTTGAAAACAACCGAATGTCCCGAAAGGGCACCGGAAGGCTGTTTGCGCAAAACTGGCCACTTTTGAGTCACTTTCCCTAGATAATAAATACAACCCTAAAATCTTCGGAGGAAGTACTGAAAGGTTGTATCCGCAAATAGGTCGTATCCTCATATCTCCTTTTGAGTCCCTAGTACAACTAGGGGTTCATGACAACAATTTAACATAAGAGACGTACTAATAGGCATGATGTAGGCCCTAAGCTACCCGGACAGTTAACATAGTAGTAGCTACGCATGGGCTCTATCCACCTAACATGTGCGTAGCCCCCGTATTTAGTAACAAAAACTCAAACATAGATCCTAAGGGGACAATTCCCTCTTACGCGGTTAGAAAGGAGACTCATCTCGCTCCAAAGTGCACTCCCGATATCTAAGAAGGAGCCTAAGCCCGTAATTCGAAGCCGTGCAATCCCAAACTAATCAAACGAAGCAAGAACTAGTAAATAAAGGCTTACAAGGTTGAATTATAGCTATTTAAGCAATTTCCTAGCCATTAACACAAGTTTCCTAAATTCCGACCCTGGGCCCACGTGCCCGGATTCCAAGATTTTTCGAAGGAAGTTGTTCTCCATCATCTAAGGATCACAACTATATGATTTCTAGTTCATTACATGGAAAACTATGTGCTAAAAGCTTAGTTTTCATTAAACCCTAGGTCTAGCTCAAATCCCTTAATTTTACCCAATTTTTAGTGTTAAATCTACCTAATGTTTATGTATTTGAACTAAAAATTAGTGGGGATTGCTTACCTCAAATTTTTATGTTGAAACCTCTCCTTTTGAATCACCAAAATCGCCTAAGAGTTGAGAGAGATTTGGAAGAAATTAGCTTAAGCTCGTATTAAATGAGGTTTTGCCCCCAATGATTTATGCTTCTGCAGAGGGAATCCCTCTTCCGTAGGTTCCACTTCTGTGGAAGTGGGCCGCTTTTGTGGGAAAAGGCCAAAGGGCGCCTGCTGCTTCTGCGGTCTCAAACTCACTTGTACGAGTCCGCTTAAGTGAAAATCCCACCGCTTTTGCAGTTATGGGCCCGGGGCGGATGGACTGCTTCTGCGGTCGGGGTCCGCTTCTGCGGTTTCCCCTAGGCCTTGCCCCTTCCAATTCAGCAAATAAACGACTGCTTCTGTAGTCTCGCTTCTGCGGTCCAAGAGCCGCATAAGCGGTTATGACAGAAGCAGCTGAAGAAATTTCCTAAGTTTTTCAATTTCACTCGAACCTCGACCATTTGATGCTTGGTGCTCCCGAGCCCCGCTTAAACATACCGACAAGTCTGAAATCACGAGGTAGGCATGCTCAAACCATCAAAATACCCAAAACAATGCTAAATCAAGGAATCAACCCCTAAAACCAAATGAATCAATTCATTGAACTTTAAGTTCTTAATTCTCCTACAACGGGTCAAAATACCCTTAAACTACTCTGATTGACACCAAATTTTTATGGGTAGGTCTTAACTGATATTTCGGACTTGTACCAAGTTTCGGAATCCAAATCCGAACCCGATACCTATGAAAACAATGATCAATGATTTCTTAGTTTATTAGAATCTTTGAAACTTAAACTTAACAATTTTACATGAAATTTGTTACTCGGGCTAGGGACCTCGAAATTCGATTTCGAGCATACGCGCAGGTCCTATATTTTTCCACGGACCCTCAAAATGTCAAATCATGATTTCGGGTCCGTTTCCCCAAAATGTTGACCTAAGTCAAACTTGACCTTTTCAAATGTATTTAAAGAAGCAACTAGGTTTAATCTTGCTCAAAACTCATCTAACTTCTCAACCACCCGCCCCCACAAGTCATAAATTAGATAAAGCAAGTGCAGAGAGTATTATCTAAGGGAAGGGGGTTCAAAGATGCAAAATGACCAGAAGGTCATTACATTCTCCACCTCTTAAACAAGAACATACATAGAAAAGTACTTGGACCGTTGAATAGGTGGGGATATCGGTTCCGCATGTCCTCCTCGGACTCCCAGGTCACCTCCTCAACCGGTTGGCCTCTCCACTCGACTCTTACCGCGGGAATCCTCTTGGACCTCAGATGGCGGTCCCATCTATCAACAATGGCAACTGGCTCCTCCTTGTAGCCCAAGCTCTCATCTAACCGAATGGTACTGAAATCGAACACATGCGAATAGTCAGCATGATACTTCCGGAGCATCGACACATGAAAGACTGGATGAACTCCTGATAAACTGGAAAGTAAGGCAAGATCATAGACAACCTCTCCAACTCGCCTCAACACCTCAAAGGGGCCAATAAACCTTGGGCTCAACTTTCCCTTCTTCCCGAACCTCATAATTCCCTTCATGGGTGAAACCTTCAAGAGAACCTTCTCGCCAACCATGAATGATACATCACATGCTTTCTGATCTGCGTAACACTTCTGCTTGGACTGAGCTGTGTGGATCCTCTCCTGAATCAACTTTACCTTATCCAAGGCATCCTGAATCAAATCTGTGCCAAGAAACTTAGCTTCGCCAGGCTCAAACCTTCCGATAGGAGAACGAAAACACCGACCATACAATGCCTCATATGGGGCCATCTCTATGCTGGACAAATAGATGTTATTATATGCAAACTCTGCCAAGGGTAAGAACTGGTCCCATTACCCTCCAAAGTCAATCAAACATGCTCTAAGCATATCCTCTAAAATCTGAATTGTCCGCTCTAATTGCCCATCGGTCTGAGGATGAAATGTCGTGCTAAACTCCACACGAGTCCCCAACTCACTCTAAACAGCTCTCCAGAAATGGGAAGTGAACCGAGGGCCTCTATCTAATATGATGGAGACCGGCACACCGTGCAATCTCACTATCTCCTGAATGTAAATCTGGGCATACCTCTCCACTGTATAAGTATTCGCCACTGGAATGAAATGGGTGGACTTGATCAATTTATCCACAATAACCCACACTGAATCAACCTTCCGCTGAGTCTGCGGCAACCCAACCACGAAATCCATAGTGATGCACTCCCACTTCCATTCCAGAATGGGCATCCGCTGAAGTAGGCCACCTGGCCTCTAGTGCTCATGCTTGACCTGCTGGCAATTCAAACATTTAGCTGCATACTCCGCAATGTCCTTCTTCATCCTCCGCTACCAGTAATGCTGCCTCAAATCATGATACATCTTCGTAGCACCTGGATGAATGGAATATCTCAAACTGTGGGCCTTTTCTAAGATCCTCTCTCACAACCCATCAACATTAGGAACACATACATGGCCCTGAAGCCGCAACACACCATTCTCGCCAATAGAAACTTCCTTAGCACCTCCCTGAAGTATCGTGTCTCTGAGAACTGCCAAATGTGGATCATCAAGCTGTCGGGCCTTAATCTCCCCCAATAATGAAGACTGAGCAACCACACATGCTAGGACCCGGTTGGGCTCTGAAATGTCCAACCTTACAAGTCTGTTAGCTAAAGATTGAACATCTAAAGCTAATGGCCTCATCTCAACATGAATGAATGTTAAGCTACCCATGCTCTCTGCCTTCCTACTCAAGGCATCCGCAACCACATTTGCCTTGCCTGAATGATAAAGAATGGTAATATCATAATCCTTTAGTAACTCAAGCCACCTGTGCTGCCTCAAATTAAGGTCCCTCTACTTGAACAAATGTTGCAAGCTGTGATAGTATGTATAAACCTCACATGGCACTCCATATAGGTAATGCCTCTATATCTTAAGATCATGAACAATCGCCACCAACTCTAGGTCGTGCACAAGGTAATTCTTCTAATGAACCTTCAGCTGACATGAAGCATATGCAAAAACTCACCCCTCCTGCATCAATACACATCCCAAGACAACGTGAGAAGCGTCGCAATACACTGCATACATCCCTGAACCGGAAGGCAATACAATAACTGGTGCTATAGTCAAGCCTATCTTGAGCTTCTGGAAGCTCTCCTCACAATAATCGGACCAATAGAATGGGGCCCCCTTTTGGGTCAATCTGGTCAGAGGTGATGCAATGGATGAAAAGCCCTGCACAAATTGCCAATAATATCATGTTAACCCCAAGAAGCTCTTGATCTCTGTCACTAAAGTAGGACGTGGCCAACTCTGAACTACCTCAATCTTCTTGGGATACACTTTAATACCCTCTCCCAACACTACATGCCCCAAGAATGCAACTGACTCTAGCAAAAGCTCGCACTTGGAGAACTTAGCATAAAGCTTCTACTCTCGCATGGTCTGAAGCACCACTCCCAAATGCTGCTCGTGCTCCCCCAGGCTACACGAGTATATCAAGATGTCGTCAATGAAGATGATGACAAAAGAATCAATATAGGGCTTGAACACTCTGTTCATCAAATCCATATATGCCACTGGAGCATTAGTCAAGACAAATGACATCACCGAGAACTCATAGTGGTCGTATCTCGTCCTGAATATGGTCTTCGGAACATCTAAATCCTGAATCTTTAGCTGATGATACCCTGACCTCGGGTCAATCTTAAAGAACACCCTAGCACCCTGAAACTGATCGAACAAATCATCAATATGGGGCAATAGATACTTGTTCTTGATGGTGACTTTGTTCAACTGGCGGTAATCAATGTACATCCGTATAGTCACATCCTTCTTCTTCATGAATAGCACTGGTGCACCCCACGGTGATACACTGGGCCAAACAAATCCCTTTGCTAACAACTCCTCCAACTGCTCCTTCAACTCTTTAGGAGCCATACGATACGGTAGGATAGATATAGGCTGAGTGTCTGGGGCCAAGTCAATATAGAAATCAACATCACGGTCCGGAGGCATGCTAGGAAGATCAGAAGAAAAAACATCGGCGAACTCTCGGACTACTGGCACTGAATCGATCGTCAGAGACTCTGCGGTGGTGTCCTACACATAACTAGATTGGCCAAGCACCCTTTCTCCACCATGCGCCGAGCCTTCAGGAAAGAAATGACCCTGCTAGGCGCATCAACTGTGGGACCCTTCCACTCCAATCTTGGCAACCCTGGCATCGCTAGAGAAATAGTCTTGGCATGGCAATCTAGAATGGCGTGATATAGAGATAACCAATTCATGCCCAGGATAACCTCAAAGTCAATAATATCGAGAAACATGAGATCTGCTCTAGTATCAAAACCACAGAAAGTAACCACAGAAGACCGGTAGACCCAGTTCACAACCACAGAATCGCTCACATAAGTGGACAGATAAACAGGGACACCCAAGGGCTTAGGAGAAATAGCCAGGAAATAAGCAAACAATGATGATACGTAAGAATAAGTGGACCCTGGGTAAAATAATACCGATGCATCCATACTGCTGATGGAGATAATACATATGATGATGGAATCTGAGACTAATACATCCGGCCTGGCCGGAAGAGCATAGAATCTAGCTGGAGCACCGGCTATCTGGCCTCCACCTGATTGAGTAGCTGGCCGGCCCCTCACTATCTAGCCTCCACCTCTAGATCAACCACTACCACCACCCCCTCCCCCCACCTCTAGATGGCTGGGCCAATGGTGCTGGAGTCATGGGTTGCTACCCCTACTGTACTGCCTTGCCCCTAAGCCTGGTTAGTATCTCCTCATGTGGCCTGGGCCACCATACTTAAAAAAACATAGTGCGGCGACATGCTACCCTGATGACTCATGGATACTATGGGATGAACCTGGATAGCCGGTGGACGATATTAAGTCTCTGACATACCACTGAATTAGGGACCAGAAAAACCCGGAGGGCCTAAATAACCACTAAAAGAACCCTGAATAGCTGGTGGGCGGTAGGAACTCTCTAGCATAGAATTGAAATAGGGGCATGCTGGAGCACCCCGGGCGGGAGGTGGTGGTGTTGAAGATGGGGGCATACTGGGCTAACCCCTCCCATACTGAGCTATGCCCCTATCTTGGGCACCTCTGAACTCTCCAAGGAATTTGGCTCTCTTGTCCTGTTGTATCTGCTCCCTACCCCTCTGATGATAACCCTCAATCCAGCAAGCACTTGACCACAAGTTGATACTCTGTACCCATCTCCACCTCTCGGGCCATACCCGATCGAATACTGGGCTGCAATCCAGCGACAAACCTCCGCACTCTCTCTGTATCTATGGGAAGTATCATAAGTGCATGGCGAGGTAACTCAAAAAAGCTCACCTCCTAGTCGTTCACAAACATATGACCATGCTCAAGGTGCTCAAACTAGTACCGCAGCTCTTCCTTCTCAGAGGGTAGAATATACCTGTCCAAGAACAATTGTACGAACTAACCCTAAGTGATAGGAGGGGAACCTGCGGGCCTACCAAGAACATAGGACTGCCACCATCTACGGGCCCTATCCTCAAGCTGAAAAGTAGTGAAGTCGACTCACTGCGACTCCAATATCCTCATAGTGTGCAGTCTGTCCCTGCACCTGTCAATGAAATCTTGAGCGTCCTCATGATGCTCACCTCCGAAGACTGGGGGGTGAAGTCTGGTCCATCTGTCTAGTAACTTCTTCAGATTGAACTCCACAGCTGGCCTAGTATAACGACCCGGCCGATCATTTTTGAAATTTACACCCCGATCCCAATTTAACAGTTCCCCTAAGTTCATTTCTGCTATTGTGGTTTGCTGGGAGGGTCGGTTCTGAAATTTGGAGTGTTTTGGGACACTTAGTCCCTAAATGAGAGCCTTGTAGTTAAAAATGGCATGTTTTTGGAACAGTATTAAGACGACGTTGGAGCGGAAATTTGATGGTTCCATTAGCTCCGTTAGGTGATTTCGAGGTTGGGAGCGCGTTCGGAATGTATTTTGGAGGTCTGTAGCTCAATTAGGCTTGAAATGCCGAAGTTTAAAATTTTTTGAAATCCGATCGATAGGTGAGATTTTGATACGAGAGTCGGAATGGAATTCCGACAGTTGCAGTAGCTTCGTTAGGTGATTTTGGATATGTCTACAAATTTTCAGGTCATTCGGACATTGTTTGGTCGGGTTTCTGATAGCATGTAGATTTCGAAAGTTTTGGATGAATCTTAGGCTTGAATTCGCTTTGATTTGGTGTTTTTCGTGTTTAATGATATGTTTTTATGATTGGAATGAGTTTGCATGGTGATTTAGAGTAGAACTAGATTTGGGTTGAGGTCCGGGGGGCATCGGGATGAGTTCGGGTGATTAACGGCAAAAAAATTAGAAGTTGTAGCAGGCTGGTGTCTGCCTTCTATTGTTTTCGCTTCTTCGGAAGATGGACCGCAGAAGTGAGTCCGCAGAAGTGACAATGGTCGCGCAGGTGCGAAATTTTGGGAGGCTAGCCTAGTCCGAAAAGCAACCACGGATCGCTAAAGCAATCACGCAGAAGCAGAAATCCTTCTGCAGGAGCGAGAGTGGGCCGTTTGGGGTCTTCCGCAGAAGCAGACTTTTGTCCGCATAGGCGAAGTCGCATAAGCGACTGGGAGTCCGCAGAAGCGGAACTCGAGGGTAAGTAAAGGGGTCGCAGAAGCAACCATTTTTTCGCAACAGCGGAACCGCTGAAGCGGCAGTGTGGTCGCAGAAGAGAAAACCCCTGGAGGGTTTAAAAATCAGTAACTTGGAATTTCAGAACACTTAACACACATTGGAGGCTTCGAACTAGGAGAGGGTTTTAGCGATTTTGAGGAGGAAATCAAGGGGAAACATCAAGTAATCACTCCTAGACTAATTTTATGTTATTATATTGTTAAACCACGGATTTAACCTCTGAAAATAGAGGATTGGAGGTGGATTAATGGAGGTTTTCACCCTAGGCCTAAATTATAGAAAATCATTGATTTGAATGGGCAAATGTAGTCCGATTTTGGTAAATTTTATATGCATGGACTCGTGTTGAGATAAGGAACCCAAAAATATAACTTTCATAATTTTTCGAGAAGCGTACCGAAAGTCGGGTTTTGGCAACTTGTGGTTTTTGGTATATTTCGAATTATTTCGATTGGGTAATGCCCAATTGGCCTATTTTGATGTATTTCTATTGATTTTGATCAGATACTACACCTGTGGAGGCCGATATTCGTGGCAAGAGAGTTGTCTCTTAGCGGTTTTGTACCGGAGTCGAGGTAAGTGGCTTGTCTAACCTCGTGTGGGGGAACCTTCACCCCTAGGATATTATGTGATAATTTAAATTCCTTGTACGCGAGGTGACGGCGTGTACATGCGCATATTATTGGAACTCACCTTACTTGAATTTTTCAATTCGTGATATTTCTATTGTTAGCTGATTAAATCGTGATATTACCTGATATTTGTTAGAAAAGCATGGTTAGATAGGATTTATCTGTCTAAGTGCCTAATTGCCGTACTTGAACTTCTTGATATTTGTTGATACTGACTTTGGTGAATTTGTAGTTTTACATATCACATTTCTCTGTGCTTTCTTTTTATTGTTTGTGTTGGTCGACTGCGGGTTCAATTCCCGGAGATCCAAGGGCTGCGGGTTCGATTCTCGGAGGCTCGGAGTTGTAGTGCTTGTGGACTGCAGGTTCGATTTCCGGGAGATCCAAGGGTTGTGGGTTCGATTCTCGTAGACCCGGAGTTTATTAATATACAGACTGCGCGTTCGATTCCCGGAGATCCTGAGATATTGAAGTACAGACTGCGAGTTCAATTCCCGAAGATCTTAGGGCTGCGGGTTCGATTCCCGGAGACCCAGAGATACTGATGTAGGGACTGCGGGTTCAATTCCCGGAGATCCTGAGTTGTTGGATATAGAGAGGGACTGCGGGTTCAATTCCCGTAGATCCTGGACTTACTGATTTTGATTTATGTTGTGTTGGTTACTTGTTGTTAGTTTAATTGTAGACGGTTGCAGTAATTACTTTATTGTTGTTATTTCAGACTCATTCTCATTTAAACTGCTTATTATTGTTATTATCATTATGTTATTGTCTCTCGGTAGGGCCCTGACATTCCTCGTCACTACTCCTTCAAGGTTAGGCTTGGCACTTACTGAGTTGGTCAGGCTGGCTTAGCAATGTGCTGGGCGCCATCACGACCGGATTTGGGGTCGTGACAGTAATGCCCAATTGGCCTATTTAGAAGCACTTCAGGAGACTTGAGGTATGATCCGCTACGTCCGCGGAACCCGAGGGTCTTATTCTATTCTCATTAGTGATAGCAGTTACTTTCCCTTACTCTCATTGTTTAGACATTCTTGATGTATAGAGCCACAATGTACTATTCTTTTTAGTCTGTATTGGCCGTGGGATTTCGGATCTTGGTAGTATGCTATTTAGTGTGTTTTGGCGAAGTGTATGTGCCAAGCGGCACTTATTACATTTCTTTTATATCATTCCCCTATTATTTTATCTCTTGTTTCATGAAATTGTACATTTCGCATCGGGTTAGGCTTACCTAGTTGCGAAGAATAGGCGTCGTCATGACAGGTTCACGATTGGCGAACCAGGGTTGTGACAAGTTGGTATCAGAGCTCTAGGTTCATAGGATTCACGGGACACAGACCGGTTACTTAGAGTCTCGCTGATCGATAAGGAGACGTCTGTATTTATCTACGAGAGGCTATGTAACCGTTTAGGAAACTCTTCATTTCTTTTGGATTCCTTGTCGTGCGACATTTTTGGCACCAAATCTAAACTTTTGCTTTCTATTCTCTCACAGATGGTGAGGAGACGTGCTATTCACGAGGATTAGACACACGCACCCCCTACTACCGCTGCCAGAGGTCGGGGCCGTGGTAGAGGACGAGGACGCGCCCGAGGTGCAGCCACAGCACCCGCGCGCACTGCCACTGAGGCACCACCGGTGGATCAGGTTAGAGCGCAGGCACCTGGTACACCGACTACTGCTGCTACTACTCCAGCACTTCAGGAGACCCCGGCCTAGTTCATGAGCGTGTAAACTACTTTAGCTCAGGCAGGGTTACTTCCTCTCACTGCAGCTACATCTCAGGCCAGGGGAGAGGCCCAGACTCCTGCAGCCGCTACACCTGAGCAGCGAGTGCCCGTGGAGAAGGTTCCAGAGATTATTGTTATGGCTCCTGCTGCCCCAGTACAGCCTGGAGGTAGGCCAACTGCCTCCGAGGACGAGCAGCGTAGATTAGAGAGGTTCAAGAAATATGATGCTCCAGTGTTCAGTAGTATGGCTACAGATGATGCATTGTGTTTTCTGGAGGAGTGTCATCGTATCCTTCGTACCATGGGGATAGTGGAGACCAGCGGGGTTTCCTTCACTACTTTTCAGCTTCGTGGGGCCGCTTATGATTGGTGGTGCATGTATGAGTTGGATAGTCCAGATGAGTCTGCTTCATTGACCTGGACACAGTTTTCTGATCTGTTTTTGAGGGAGTTTGTTCCCCAGAGCCTTAGGGATTCTTGGAGATCGGAGTTTGAGCGATTGCGACAGGGCTCCATGACAGTATCGGAGTATGCTATTAGTTTCACCCGTCTAGCCAGGCATGCACCGGCTTTGGTAGCCATGGTCCGGGAGAGAGTGCAGAGATTTATTGAGGGCCTTATTCCACTGATCTGGTCCAGCATGGCTAGGGAATTGGAGACAGATATACCGTATCAGCAAGCGGTGAGCATTGCCAAGATGATCGAGAGTATGCTTCCTAGAGAGCGGGGAGAGAGGGATGACAAGAGGTCTCGTGAGTCGGGCCATTTCTCTGGTGCCCGCACTTCAGCAGCCGGTCGTTTTGGCAGGTGTTATTCCGGTCATCCAGTTCATTCAGCATTGCCAGTAGACGGTAGTACTCCAGCTCTTCCAGCACCTCAGGAGCCTTATTATGCTCCCCTAGTTTCCAGTGCGCCTCCTGCGCGGGGTACCTCCAGGGGTCAGACTAGTGGGGGCGAGGCCGGTCAGTCACAGCCACCGTGCCCTCCCAGAGCTTGTTTTGAGTGCAGGGATACTCATCATCTGGTTAGGGAGTGCTCCAGGCGTAGAAGAGGAGCACCTCCACAGACTTCGCAGCCTCAGCGTGGTTCACTAGGCCAGCAGGCCATCATTCCAGCCCCAACTGCCACTCCACCTGCCCAGCCAGCCAGGGGCGGGGATCAGGGTGCCAAAGGCCGCCCTCGAGAGAGGGGTTAGGCCAGATTTTATGCTATTCCTGATCGCGCTGCAGCTGTTGCATCTGATTCTGTTATCACAGGTATTATTTTGGTTAGTCACAGAGAGGCATCAGTTTTATTCGATCCTGGTTCCATTTTTTCATATGTGTCCTCTTATTTTGCTTCACATCTGGGTGTGCCTCGGGATTCTTTGAGTGCCCCCATTTATGTTTCCACACCGGTGGGAGATTCTTTAGCTGTGGACCGTGTGTATCGGTCGTGCTTGGTTACTATTTGTGGTTTTGAGACCAGAGCGGATCTATTGTTGCTCGGGATAGTCAATTTTGATATTATTCTGGGCATGGAATGGTTGTCGCCCCATTATGCTATTCTTGATTGTTATGCAAAGACCGTGACGCTGGCTATGCCAGGCATTCCACGTATTAAGTGGAGTGGTACTCTAGATCACACCCCCAGCCGTGTTATTTCCTTTCTCAACACTCAGCCTATGGTTGAGAAGGGGTGTGCTGCTTATCTAGCTTATGTGCGGGATGTCAGTATTGACACTCCTTCTATTGATTCCATTCCAGTGGTATATGATTTCTCGGATGTATTTCTAGCTGATCTCCCGGGCATGCCGCCCGACAGAGATATTGATTTTGGTATTGACTTATTGTCGGGCACTCAGCCCATTTCTATTCCACCGTACCGTATGGCTCCTCCTAATTTGAAGGAGTTACAGGAGTTATTCGGTAAGGGTTTCATTCGACTGAGTGTTTCGCCTTGGGGTGCTCCTGTGCTGTTTGAGAAGAAAAAGGACGGTTCTATGCGTATGTGTATTGACTATCGTCAGTTGAACAAATTTATAGTAAAGAACTGGTATCCTTTGCCACGTATTGATGATTTATTTGACCAGCTATAGGACGCATAGGTGTTCTCCAAGATTGATTTGCACTCTGGTTATCATCAGCTGAAGATTCGGGAATCAGATAACTCGAAGACTGCCTTCAGGACTCAGTATGGTCACTACGAGTTCCTCGTGATGTCTTTTGTGCTGACTAATGCCCAAGCAGCTTTTATGCATTTGATGCACAGTGTGTTCAGGCCATATCTAGACTCGTTCGTGATTGTTTTTATTGATAATATTCTAGTATATTCCCAGAGTCGGGAAGAGCACGAGCAGCATCTGAGGATAGTGCTTCAGACTCTGAGGGAGAAGCTGCTATATGCCAAGTTCTCTAAATGTGAATTCTGGCTGAGTTCAGTGGCATTTCTAAGCCACGTGGTGTCGAGAGATAGTAAACGAGTGGATCCGAGGAAGGTGGAGGCCGTGCAGAGTTGGCCCAGACCCTCCTCAGCTACTGAGATTCGCTGTTTCCTTGGTTTGGCGGGTTATTATCATCGCTACGTAGAGGGATTCTCTTCGATCGCAGCACCTATGACCAGATTGACCAAAAAGGGTGCCCCTTTCTAATGGACAGAGTAGTGTAAGGCGAGCTTTCAGAAGCTCAAGACAGCTTTGACATCGGCCCCTATCTTGATGTTGCCTACAGGTTCGGGGTCCTATACAGTATATTGTGATTCCTCACGAGTTGGACTCGGTGCAGTATTGATGTAGGACGGTAGGGTGTTGCCTACGCGTCCAGACAACTGAAGGTACATGAGAAGAATTACCATGTTCATGATCTGGAGCTAACTGCCATTGTTCACGCCTTGAAGATTTGGCGTCATTACTTGTATGGGGTTCCTTGTGAGATCTACACTGATCACCGGAGCTTGCAGCACTTGCTTAAGCAAAAGGACCTAAAAATGCGTCAGAGGAGATGGTTGGAGCTACCGAAGGACTATGATATTACTATTCTCTATCATACGGGCAAGGCTAATATGGTAGCTGATGCCCTGAGTCGTCGGGCAGAGAGTTTGGGGAGTTTAGCGTATCTACCAGCTTTGGAGAGGCCTATGGCGATGGATGTTCAGGCTTTAGCCAGGCAGTTGGTTAAACTGGATCCTTCAGAGCCCAGCCGGGTTCTGGCTTGTGTGGTTTCTCGGTCTTCTCTATTTGACCGCATAATGGAGCGTCAGTTCGATGAACCTCATTTGCTTGTCCTCCAGGATAAAGTTTGGCATGGTGATGCTCGAGATGTTACCATTGGGGATGATGGAGTTATGAGGATGCAAGGGCGTATTTGTGTGCCCAATGTAGATGATCTTCGAGAGTTGATTCTAGTAGAGGCCCATAGCTCGTGGTATTACATCCATCCGGGTGCCGCGAAAATGTATCATGACTTGAGACATCATTACTGGTGGAGGCGGATGAAGAGGGATATAGTTGATTATGTTTCTAGGTGCCTCAACTGCCAGCAGGTGAAGTATGAGGATCAGCGTCCGGGTGGGTTAATGCAGCAGTTTGAGATTCCAGAGTGGAAATGGGAGTGCATCACCATGGACCTTGTATCTGGACTTCCACGGACTGTTAGGAAGTTTGATTTCATTTGGGTTATTGTGGATCGGCTGACCAAGTCCGCCCATTTCATACCGGTGAGCACTACTTATTCATCGGAGCGACCGGCGGAGATCTACATCAGAGAGATAGTTCGGCTGCATGGTATTCCAGTTTCTATCATTTCAGATAGAGGCACTCAATTCACTTCACGGTTCTGGAGCGCCGTGCAGCAAGACTTAGACACTCGGGTGGAGCTGAGCACAGCGTTTCACCCCCAGACTGATGGCCAGTCTGAGCGCACTATTCAGATTTTGGAGGATATGCTCCGTGCGTGCGTGATTGAGTTTGGAGATTCATGGGATCATTTCTTTCCACTGGCGGAGTTTGCTTATAATAATAGCTACCAGTCCAGTATTCAGGATGGCACCGTATGAGGCTCTAAATGGTAGGAGGTGCAGGTCTCCCATGGGTTGGTTCGAGCCAGGCGAGGCCAGACTGCTAGGTACTGAGATGGTCTAGGATGCAATGGACAAGGTCGAGGTGATTCAGGACAGACTTCGTGCGGCCCAGTCTAGGCAGAAGAGTTGTGCGGACAAGAAGGTCCGTGATGTGGCTTTTATGGTTGGCGAGCGGGTTCTGCTTCGGGTCTCGCCCATGAAGGGCGTCATGAGGTTTGGGAAGAAGGGGAAGCTGAGTCCTAGATTTATTGGCCCTTTTGAGATTTTGAGGTGTATTGGAGAGGTTGCTTATGAGTTGGCCTTACCTCCTAACCTAGCCGGAGTCCATTCCATATTTCATGTCTCTATGCTCCGGAGATACCATGGTGACCCGTCGCACGTGTTGGATTTCACTTCGGTTCAGCTAGACGAGGATTTGTCTTATGTTGAGGAGCCAGTGGACATTCTGGACAAGCAAATCAGGGAGCTAAGGTCAAAGAACATCGCTTCAGTAAAGGTCCAGTGGTGGGGTCAGCCGGCCGAGGAGGCGACTTGGGAGACCGAGCAGGATATACGCAACCAGTACCCTCATCTCTTCACTAATCCAGGTATGTTTTCTATGCTCGTTTGAGGACGAACAAATCTTTTAAGTGTGGGCAGATGTAACGACCCGGCCGGTCGTTTTTGAAATTTACACCCCGATCCCCAATTTAATTGTTCCCCTAAGTTCATTTCTGCATTGTGGTTTGCCGGGAGGGTCGGTTCTGAAATTTGGAGTGTTTTGGGACACCTAGTCCCTAAATGAGAGCCTTGTAGTTGAAAAATCCTTTTTTGGAGCAGTGTTAAGACGACCTCGGAACGGAAATCCTATGGTCCCATTAAGCTCAGTTAGGTGATTTCAGGGTTGGGAGCGCATTCGAAATGTATGTTGGAGGTCTGTAGCTCAATTAGGCTTGAAAGGTCGAAGTTTAAAATTTTTGGAAATCCGATCGATAGGTGAGATTTTGATCCGGGCGTCGAATGGAATTCTGACAGTTGCAGTTGCTTCGGTAGGTGATTTTGGATGTGTCTGCAAATTTTTAGGTCATTCGGATGTCGTGTTGGTCGAGTTTCTGATAGCATGTAGGTTTCAGAAGTTTTGGATGAAACTTAGGCTTGAATTCGCTTTGATTTGGTGTTTTTCATGTTTAATGATATGTTTTAATGATTGGAACGAGTTTGTATGGTGATTTAGAGTAGAATTGTATTTTTGGTTGAAGTCCCGGGGGCCTCGGGATGAATTCGGGTGATTAAACGGCAAAAAATTGGAAGTTGCAGCAGGCTGGTGTCTGCCTTTTGTTGTTTTCGCTTCTGCGGAAATTGGACCGCAGAAGCGAGTCCGTAGAAGCAACAATGGTCGCGCAGGTCCAGAATTTTGGGAGGCAGTCCTAGTCCGCAAAAGCGGACCACGGATCGCTGAAGCGATCACGCAGAAGCGGAAAGCCTTCCCCAGGAGCGAGAGTGGGCCATTTGGGGTCTTCCGCAGAAGCGGACTTTTGTCCGCATATGCGAAGTCACATAAGCGACTGGGAGTCCGTAGAAGCAGAACTCGAGGGTAAGCAAAGGGGTCGCAGAAGCAACCATTTTCCCACAAAAGCGGAACCGCTGAAGCGGCAGTGTGGTCGCAGAAGAGAAAACCCCTGGAGGGTTTGAAAATCAGTAACTCAAAATTTCAGAACACTTAACACATTGGAGGCTTCGAACTAGGAGAGGGTTTTAGCGATTTTTAAGGAGGAAATCAAGGGGAAACATCAGGTAATCACTCCTACACTAATTTTATGTTGTTGTATTGTTAGACCACGGATTTAACCTCTGAAAATAGAGGATTGGAGGTGGATTAATGGAGGTTTTCACCCTAGGCCTAAATTATGGAAAATCATTGATTTGAATGGGCAAATGTAGTCCGATTTTGGTAAATTTTATATGCGTGGACTCATGTTGAGATAAGGAACCCGAGAATATAACTTTCGTAATTTTTCGAGAAGCGTACCAAAAGTCGAGTTTTGGCAACTTGTGGTTTTTGGTGTATTTTGAATTGTTTCGATTGGGTAATGCCCAATTGGCCTATTTTGATGTATTTCTATTAATTTTGATCAGATACTACACCTATGGAGGCCGATATTCATGGCAAGAGAGTTGTCTCTTAGCGATTTCATACCGGAGTCGAGGTAAGTGGCTTGTCTAACCTCGTGTGGGGGAACCTTCTCCCCTAGGATATTATGTGTTACTTTAAATGCCTTGTACGCGAGGTGACGGGCATGTACATGCGCAGATTGTTGGTACCCACCTTACTTGAATTGTTCAATTCGTGATATTTCTGTTTTTAGCTGATTAAATCGTGATATTACCTGATATTTGTTAGAAAAGCATGGTTAGATAGGGTTTATCTGTCTAAGTTCCTAATTGTCGTACTTGAACTTCTTGATAATTGTTGATACTGACTTTGGTGAATTGTAGTTGTACATATCACATTTCTCTGTGCTTTCTTTTTATTGTTTGTGTTGGTGGACTGCGGGTTCAATTTCCGGAGATCCAAGGTATGCGGGTTCGATTCCCGGAGGCCTGGAGTTGTAGAGTTTGTGGACTGCGGGTCCGATTCCCGGAGATCTAAGGGTTGCGAGTTCGATTCCCGGAGACCCAGAGTTTGTTGATATATATTGAGATATGGACTGCAGGTTCGATTCCCTGAGATCCTGAAATATTGAGGTATGGATTACGGGTTCAATTCCCGGAGATCCTAGGGCTGCGGGTTCGATTCCCGGAGACCCAAATATACTGATGTAGGGACTGCGGGTTCAATTCCCAGAGACCTGGATTTTATTGAGGTATTGAGATACAGACTGCGGGTTCGATTCCCGGAGATCCTGGACTTGCTGTTTTGGATTTATGTCGTGTTGGTTACTTGTTGTTAGCTTAATCATAGACGGTTGCAGTAATTACTATATTGTTGTTATTTCAGATTCATTCTTATTTTGTCACGACCCTAGTTCACCAATTGTGAATTGTTCTCTCGGTAAGGCGCTGACCTTCCTCGTCACTACTCCATCGAGGTTAGTCTTGGCACTTACTGAGTACCGCCGTGTGTACTCATGCTACTCTTCTGCACACTTTTGTTGTGCAAATCCAGGTACATCAGGTCAGGCTCATGTCAGCTGATTTAGCAGCACTTCGTGAGACTTGAGGTATGATCTGCTACGTCCGCGGATCCGCAGGGTCTCCTTCTATTCTCATTAGTAATAGCAGTTACTTTCCCTTATTCTCGTTGTTTAGACATTCTTGATGTACAAAGCCACAGTTGTACTGTTGTTTTTAGTATGTGTTTCCCGTGGGATTCTGGATCTTGGTAGTATGTTATATAGTGTGTTTTGGCGAAATGTATGTGCCAAGCGGCACTTATTACATTTCTTTTATATCATTCTGCTATTATTTTATCTCTTGTTTCATGAAATTGTACATTTTGCATCAGGTTAGGCTTACCTAGTCGCGAAGACTAGGTGCCTTCATGACAGGTTTTGGTGAACCAGGGTCGTGACACCTAGGCTGGGGTACCTGTCACACCTCCTTTTTCCGCTGACCCGCGAGGGCGCGAGGGAGTTTTTTCAATTAAAGGACAATCGAAACAGGATTCGTTTATTAAGAGACTTAGAGTCGCCACTCGGGAGATTTATGGTGTCCCAAGTCACCGGTTCGAATCCCGAATCGAGGAAAGGTTTGACTCTATTTAACAATCCGCGAACCAGAAATCCAGATAAGGAATTCTGTTAACCTGGGAGAAGGTGTTAGGCATTCCCGAATTCCGAGGTTTTAGCACGGTCGCTCAACTGTTGTATTTGGCTTAATTATCTGATTTATATCATGCTTTAACTTATGTGCAAATTTTAACTTTCAACCGCTTTTGATTATTATTTACAAAAATTACAACATCATGAAAATGTATTTCGGATCACACCATACCAGTACGCCTGTGACCTTTAACGCATTTTTTGACTTCGTTGAGATTTGGATTTGGGTCACATAAATGTGCACCCGATTTTAGGTAGATTATTAAAGTACGCGCCTAAATCCACTTCGCGTTTGCACTTTGCGAGGGCCGTAGAATTTGTTAAATGGCATACCTCGGAATCTAAGGATCAATACATAATTAAAATGAGGGCCATGCAATTGTTATTTTTATTTGGCATGACTCGCTTCAAATTATTTCAAAAGGGGTGAATTTTCATGTTGGAAGAAGAATGTTCATTTTAGTGATATGAATTAACCAATTAAATAACACCAGTAACAATTTCATTAGCTACTGATGTTTCATTCTTGGGATCATTCTGATTCATTCAAGCATTGCAAAAGGATGGAGGATTTAGAAGTAAAAGAATCTTTATTTGTGGCTTATTCCTGACTTATAAAATAGACCATGAATTTTTCCAAATCCCAATTCCTATATCATTGTTCTTATTACCTATGTCTCCAACGAATTATTATTTTTCATTTATGTCTCTATAATCCGAAGATGGCCATCGATTTTAGCAAATGCAAACAAAGTTTTTGCTGGTACAAAGCTAAACTAAACCACCAAGAAGTAATCAAGGTGGAGCACTATGTGTAGAAGACTGCTATGTTAACCCTTAAAAATAACAAACATATTCCCAATTCTAACTTAACAGACAAATTCAATTACCATTTTAGATAAACATGACCTTTCACAGCATATTACAACACCTAAAAAAACACTTCCCAAATTCCGAATGTCTTCAGCCAAATCACTGAAAATCGTACAACAAATAATAACACCGTTTTATACGAAGCAATTCTCTATTGAATTTGCCATTCTACTGCACACTTGACATATTAAAAGCATTGGGAATCCCTGAACTGAATAAGCAAATACTCGTGAATAAAGCAGTTATTTTTTCCAACTTTAGTTTTCAACGACACACATTGCTCATATTTGAAATTCAGAGAACATTGTCAGGGAATCATACTATATCCATAATTATTGCAAAGAATTCCAAGTTCAAAATAGGCATTTCTCTTGCTTTAGTGCAATTGGGATCCAAATATGTCCAAGACAAGTCCATACAACAAGGCTAGTAAAACATGAACAACAGTAGATGAATTACACAATAGATTATAACATCAAAACTGGTTTGTTTCATCCAAATCACAACTTCGACTTCAATACAATTTCGAGAGTGTACCTGGAAGTTGTTAAACAAACAGAAATGAGGAGGTCAGTGGCAGCAGTGGAACCAGCAACAGCAACAGAATAGTTTCAAGACAGCACTAAATTCCCAAGAATACCAATTTTAATCCGGAAATACCAAATGCAATCACAAACCGCAACAGAAGAAACCAACAGCAAAAATGACAATACTCTCTGATTTAAACACTCTAAGTAAAAGAACTTTCAGACTCAAAGCGAAACACAATTGCTTCTCAAATGACTTTACTTTCAACATTCACTCTTAGAGATTTCTTTGTTATTCTCTGTTTGTGTGTATCTCTCAAAGAAACACTCTGTTTTTTTTTCTTTCAGAATTCTCCCAAATGTCTATCTTCCAGATTGTATCTCCTTTCTCTTTAGAACTCTCTCTGTGAGTTCCCCCTCTCAGACCTCCTATTGCTTAAAATCTCTCTGTGTGTGTCCTCAAACTCACAGGCTCCCCCTTACTCTCACTGTTTTTTCAGAATTGCCCCCAATCTATTCTGTATGCCCCCCTCCTCTGTTTTTCAGATCCTCTTCTTTTATAGACAAAAAATAGAACCCTGTTATTCCCTACACATGTGCCCAATTAATCCTTTTAGATCAACCTCCCATGTGCTCTCTTCCTTTCCAGCCTGTGTTATTCCCTAGCCCATGTGAATTCCCATTTTTCAGCCCTCAAAAACACTCAAAAGGGTTTAATAAACTAGCTTTCTGACCAACACAGTCCATGGCAGTCCCTTTTCCTTAAAAAAACTAATTTATTTTATCAAACTATATCAAAATTCCAGGCTGAATCAGGCATGCCTGACTATCATATGGCCTCTACTTAGTTCAAACAGTTCAATTCAAATTTATCAAACCAAAAAAAATGTGGATAATCAAGCAGTGATTCCTGATGGAACCGATATCGAGCATTACTGCTACATTGTTCTAACCAACAGACTCATACACTAATCGACGATGTTCGTCTAATCGATTACAACACGTATAACTGATAGCAAATAATTGACTTACGAGTTCGATTCATAGTTTTTTTTTTGGCAGAATCATGGGACTAATAATTCGAATTCAATATTCAACGACCTTAACTAGATTAAACACACAATGTAATCACAACAATAATAATGAATCGAATAAACAACAACAAAAAACTGAACAGACCAAATAAAAGGTCTGTTGAGATGGGCAGAAAATTCCGGAAAAATTCACAAAATAAACAAACTAAGCAAAGCATGTAAAGGATATAAGAATTAAGTATATGGAATGAAAAAAGGGAAGCAGATACCTCAGAAATCAAAAATGACCCAGGTTCGAACTTGGCTCGCCTGCTTTGAGGTCAAATAGACCTTAATCGAAGTGTTCTCAAATGAGAACACATCGAATAAAGTCCATTAGACCCCGAAATTCCAGTCAATTTGGCCTAATTCGTCATTTTAAATTTTAGGGTTCTCGCGGGTGGGATTTAGGGCTCGGCCAGTTCCGGTCAGATTCGAACAAAACTGGGGTGTGGTTTGGGATGAGGGAGGTCTAGGGGTGGCGTGGTGTTGATTTGGGGTTTATTGGGATAACTTTCGTTTTGGTTCGAATCTTCGATTGAAGATTCGAGAAGCTGGGGGATGATTCGAAACAAATGGATAAAGGATTCGTGTAGAGGAGGGTGAGGAGATCAATTGGTATTAAAATGGGAGTGATTGGGCACTGGCCGCCGGCGGAGACGATTTCCGGCCGGCGGTCGAAGGCGGAGAAGGGCGGAGGTGAATCGTCTCTGAAAGTTTAGAGACGATGGGGCTGGGCTTATGGTGAAATGGCTCGGGTGAATAGGGTTTGGGGGTGTTTGGTGTATTAATTTTTGAATTTTAATCTGGACCGTTAGATTGTTACATCCAACGGCTCAGATTAAAAGCAAATGATGGGGCGGGTTGAATCTAACTGGGCCAAACGCCTTTGGGCCTGGACTAGGCCGGTTTTGGACTGGTTCAGTCCAGTTTTTTTTTTATTTTTTTTTTTTTTCCATTCTCTTCTATTCTTTTTTTTTAAATTTAATTCCTAATTATAAAAGACAAAAAATTCTAATTACACTATAAAATCAAGTTAAATTATAAAAATACTAATTTAGTCACACCAATAATTAATCTACATATTTAAACTATCAATTAAACTGGGCATGTAAAGGATGCATATATTTTTTGACTTTTATTTTATATATTTTAAAACATAAACTTAATTACTCTAAAAAAAACTTAAATGCAAAAATGCAACATCATATTGTATTTTATTTTATTTTTTATTAGTTTTAAACAAATAAACACGCACATATAAATACAAACAATAAAAGTAAAAATACCACAAAACCCACAAAAATCACACACAACAAAAAACTCTTTTATTTTGAATTTTTGGGAGTAATTCACATGTAGGGCAAAAATCACGTGCTCACAGCTGCCCCTCTTTGCGCGGAAACATGAAGAGTTTTCGTGCAAAGATAAGTGAGCGGATACGAGCGATTTTTGCCCATCTGAGCACTCCGTATGAAGCATTTTTTGGAAAAGTTTGACCGAACCTTTGCTTCAGAGGCCTCCTACATATCCCTGGCTAAAAGGGAATCAGGTCAATGTAGTTCGGGAAGTTTTGGTAGCTGGGACTACCATGACTGCCGTGATCTTGCTGTTACTGCTGTTGCTGCTGTTGCCACTGCTTAACTGATCTCCTTATTACATCGTGCTAAACGAAAAATAAGAAGCTAGACTAAGTTACAATATTGCAAATTCATATCTATCTTTTCAACTTGATCTTGTCATGTTCCTTGCCATCCTGCTGGCTTTGATGTTTCTTCACATGCTTCTTCTCTTCTGACAATTGTTATTTCGACCTATCTTGATTGCCGAACTCCGACCATTGGTCCCTTCCTTGTGATCTTCAAACTATTCTGCTTCGAAGTCTGAATCTATCTTTCTGATCCTTGTTGCCTTCCTTCCGATTATGAACTTGGATTCATGCTGGGGATTTCCATTACATTCTGTCACTTTCCGATTCTTCACTATCCTTATCAAATCTTAGAAATTGAGACGCCATTTTGCTTTTCCGGCGGGCTTTTGACTTTATCGACAAACTCTAATCATAAATCGTCATTCCATTTTTCAGGCGGGCACCTGATTTCAACAACAACTTCAAAATAATAACTCGCCACTCCGTTCTTCAGGCGGGCTCCCTGGCTTCAACTATAACTTCAAAACTAAATCGCCACTCCATTCTTCAGGCGGGCTCCCTGACTTCAACTATAACTTCAAAACTAAATCGCCACTTCATTCTTCAGGCGGGCTCCCTGACTTCAACTATAACTTCAAAACTAAATCGCCACTCCATGCTTTAGGCGGGCTCCCTGACTTCAACCATAACTTCAAAACTAAATCGCCACTCCATTCTTCAGGCGGGCTCCCTGACTTCAACAATAAACTTTGAACTTCAATCCATCCTTATCGTCTTCCTTTGCTTCCTGCACCACTTTCTTCTTCCTGCATCGCCTCTTAAACCATCCTTTCTCCTAAATTACCTTGCTCTGGAACTACTTTCCTCCTGGGTTGTGTAGTTTTCCCTCCTGACTGCTTGGGATATCTTTAGAATTGTTTACTTGCTTGCTAAGGATAATGATGCTGGGAAAACTTCCTTCATTCCCTCCTTTCCTTTGACTCATGCACTTGAATTTGTGCTGGGATCTCTTGTTGTAACCCTCTGTTTTATGGTGGGTTATTGGTTTCAAGACCTGCAATGTAAAGACTAAAGACTTCCCTCTTGTTATACAGGTAGGCGCCTGCTTTTAGTAGCAATTTTTTGAATTAAAAATGCATTCTGGTAATAATTTATGAAATATGCAAAGGACAATGTAAAATAAAACAAACGTAAAATATCCTATTCGAGGGCGGATAGTCCCATCGTATCCTATTCGAGGGCGGATACTCCCATCGTATTCTATTCGAGGGCGAATACTCCCATCGTATTCCATTCGAGGGCGAATACTCCCATCGTATCCTATTCGAGGGCGGATACTCCCATCGTATTCTATTCGAGGGCGAATACTCCCATCGTATCCTATTCAAGGGTGAATACTCCCATCGTATTCTATTCGAGGGAAAATACTCCCATCGTATCCTATTCGAGGGCGGATACTCCCATCGTATCCTATTTGAGGGAGAATACTCCCGTTGTATCCTATTCGAGGGCAAATACTCCCATTGTATCCTATTCGAGGGCGAATACTCATGTTGTATCCTATTCGAGGGCGAATACTCCCATTGTATCCTATTCGAGGGCGAATACTCCCATCATATTCTATTCGAGGGCGAATACTCCCATCGTATTCTATTCGAGGGCGAATACTCCCATCGTATCCTATTCGAGGGCGGATACTCCCATCGTATTCTATTCGAGGGCGAATACTCCCATTGTATCCTATTCGAGGGCGAATACTCCCATTGTAATCGTATTCAAGGGCGAATACTCCCATCGTATTCTATTCGAGGGCGAATACTCTCATCGTATTCTATTCGAGGGTGAATACTCCTATCGTATCCTATTCGAGGGCGGATACTCCCATCGTATTCTATTTGAGGGCGAATACTCCCATCGTATCCTATTCGAGGGCGGATACTCCCATGATATCAATGTTTGAAAGTGAACAAACCTGAGACGTCCTATTCAAAGGTAGACAAACCTGAAACATCCTATTTGAAGGTGGACAAACCTGACATGTCATCTTGAATTGCCTTCCTCGTTTCTCCGAGAAAATTTTCAACAACGGCAGAAAATTTTCTGCCCCAGTATTGGTGTTCTTCCTTGTGGCATGACTTTCTGCTATCAATAGCACTTTCTTTCCCTGTTTCAAATCAAAGAAAATTTGTTAGTTCAAAACATTGTGAGCGGTTGTACTGCTCCTGTGGGGTGGTTTTTCCTTTTCTCCTTTCCCTCGCTCGGGGTTCCCAAAACTTGTAGTGATTTCATTTGCTGGAGATGATATTCCTGCTGGGGATGGGTTTTTCCATTTATCCCTTCCCCTTTCTGTGTTTCTCAACTTGCTGGGGGTTATTTTGTTGAAGATGAGATTTCCTTTCTTCCTTTACCACTCTGTGTTGTCCGACCACCTCGGAACTTGCTGAAGATAACACTGCTGGTGGATTTTCATTTCCTCAAAATTGGTGTTTCACTCTTCTGAAGACCGTTGGAGATGACATTGGTTTAAATATTGCTTCCCTTAAGGCCTTCTTCCTTCTCTTTTCCCCAAGTGGGACTCGACTTCCAGAAAATTTTCAAAATGAAAAGAAAATTTTTTGCCCCAGTTTAATAATCTTCTTTGCACCATACTTCTCTGCCATCAATGACACTTCCTTGCTTTGCATAATAATTGGAAAGTTGGTGGCAAGTTTTGAAGTCATTCCTCACTTGTTCTGACTAGACAGACTTTGATGGGGAATTTTTGATAAAATGGGAAAGATAAAAAGAAACAAAATAGAAGACAAAGGAAAAAAAAATGACTCTCTAGCAAGAAATAACTATAAAAACTTATCAAACGCGAATACCAACTCTACTGGTCATGACATGCACATATGGCCTATCCTCCGTCGTTAATTGCCTTTCACGATTTCTGTCTCGTGATTTCCATCTGATTATCACCTTTATTCGACTTGTAGTGCCCGAAGGGTTTTCACTTTCAAGCCTCTCTCATTTTGATTTTCTCTCAGCTTTCGTCGCCTTATGGTGCCCGTGAAGGTTTTCACCGGTAAGACTCTCTCATTTGTATCACTTTTAGCTGGGGATTGGGGTGTCACTGCTAAGACTCTCTCGTATTCCTTTCTGTTGGGAATCAGAGTCTTTTCTGCTGAGAATCAGAGTGTTATATTCTGATAGGACTCTCTCACTCGCCTGACGTGGCATCTTTTGAAGACTGATCAGAAGGTCTTTCTGGACCGTAATGTGGGATTTGGATAGGGCTAGAAAGAAAGGGTATTGAAGGCTCAAAACAAAATCAATTTTGGGTTCAAAATTTACAACCTTCGGACCTAAATTTATTTATAATCAACACAATTTTTCTTTGCCCCAGTTTTTACTTGGGGAATTTTTATTACTTTATTTACACTATGACCGAGCTGTGAAGCGCCTACTTATCCTCTTTAAGGAATCAGGTCAAATGTAGTTCCCATTCCCTTTTTTTTCAAGTTGCTCTTTTTCATTCATTTTTCTTTTTCTTTTCTTTATCTCTTTTTGTTGTTTTCTTTTCTTTTCTTTTTCTTTATCCCTTTCTTCTCTTGTCTTTCAAACTTGTGTTTCTAGTCTTTGCAACTAATTCCGAAGGAGGGGTATGAAAGAATTTAAATTAAGGCTCAAAGGGTTGACGATGGATAAAGTGTTTGGATAGCAGAACAAAATGCCTTCGTCATTCCAATCTTCAAAACATGCCAAGTTCAAACAACATATTCACGACATCTTCTGTTTGTGCCCTGATTGATAACCATATCGTCCATTCGCCTTTTCATCTGTCATTTTAAAGTATTGCTGGACGACACTTTCATTTCAGTATTCCGAGCGAACCCCGTCTTAGCATGTCCAATTTTCCTTTAAGGGTTTCGTCGTGTTTTACCTGCCCCAGTCTCACATGATTCGGGCTCCAAATAATCTCAAATCGCTTTTATTTCTTTTAAAATGTCCTGATTATCTTCCAATTTCTTCATGATTAACCCTTAATATTAGGCCAAAATTATGTGCGATGCCATGTCATTTAGAATCGGCGTACGAACAAATGACAAATCTAAAGATAGAAGAACTAAACAAAAAGACGACTGGGTAATAAAAGACCGAAAGTTCCATTAAACGGAGAAAAAGGTTCAAATACAAACAAGCAAACCAACACTATAAACCTGAAACGACACTTGATAAGACTAAACAAACTGAAATGACCAGAATGGAAAGATAAGAGGGTTTTACTTCAAGACAAGATCCGGGTCACAACCCTGAAAACAACTCGGACAAAAGAAATGACAACAAAAACAAACCACCGAAACTCCTCCTGATTACCAAGCATGACTTCTTATATACCAAATTCCGTCAATTGGTTTTGCTGTGGAATACAGATCGGGCTTCTTAATTTTCCTTTCCCTTGTGTATTAGTTTGATCATATGGGTCTAAGGGTGAGCTGGCAATGGGTTCTGATTAATGTTGGGTGCCTCTGGTGTGTGAACCTCGATCTTATTGGTGTCAATAAGATTTTGCACTGCATGTTTCAGTTTCCAACATTTCTCGGTATCATGTCTGAGAGCCCCTGAACAATACTCACAGCTTACCGAGCGATCCACATTTGGGGGTAGGGGATTTGGCAATCTTGTCTCAATAGGAATCAACAAACCTATCTGCTTCAATTTGTGGAACAGAGCAGTATAAGTTTCTCCCAACTCAGTGAAGGTTCTTTGTGCTTTTTCCTTTCTGAAGGCATGATTCCCTCGGAAACCTGGTCCTGGAGGGTTATTGTAGGCCCTTGGTGGTGGATATGTGTTTCGGGGAGGGTGATTAGGGTGATTTGGGTGGTAGGGTCCAGCTTGGTAATTAGGTGAAGGACCTTTCGATCTGGACCAAGTACCCTCCTCTACCGTTGCAACTTCTTCTCTTCTCTTCTTCCCGAATGCAACCCTTGTGCCATTCTGAATAGCTTGAGTTGTTGCTTTCAATGGGGAATAGCTCAAAATCTTATTGGACTTAAGTCCCTCTTCTATCATTCCACCCATTTTGACCACCTCATTGAAAGATTTACCAACCGATGTCACCAGGTGACTAAAGTAAGTTGGATCCAGTGTCTGCAAGAAGTAATCTACCATCTCGTTTTCTCTCATCGGTGGATCTACCCTTGCTGCATGTTCCCTCCAGCGGAACCCAAATTCTCTAAAGCTTTCGGCGGGTTTCTTCTCTAATTTTAGCAATGATAAGCGATCAAGGATTATTTCAAGATTATATTGAAACTGGCCGATGAATGCTTGGGCCAAGTCATCCCATGTAAACCATCTGCTGGGATCTTGTCTGGTGTACCACTCCAGTGCAGACCCTCCCAATCTCTGACCGAAGTAAGCTATCAGAATTTCATCTCGCCCTCCGGCTCCTCGCATTTTGCTGCAGAAACCTCGGAGATGGGCTACTCGGTCACCATGCCCCTCGTATAGATCAAACTTGGGCATTTTGAACCCAGCGGGCAATTGGACATCTGGAAATGGGCACAGATCTTTGTAAGCAACACTGACTTGGTTGCCTAAACCATGCATATTCCTGAAGGATTGCTCCAGGCTTTTGACTTTCCGAATAACTTCCTCATGCTCCAAACTTTTAAAGTGCTTTTCCGGTTCTGCCGGGTTATCCCAGTGAGGGGTGTGTGAATGCGGTTCAGGAGCCTTAAAGGTAGGCTCGGGAGAATAACAATGATTGTCATGTATTTGGAAAAGCGGTTCACTGGACGACTTTTGTAAAGTAGCAGGTGGAGGTGCCACAAAAACAGGGGTAACCAGGGGAGGAGGATTTTGTCTAGCTGGTGAAACCTGGGATGTATATGGGTTTTCCCCTTGATAATATGGATAGATCGGTGCGCTTGTCAAGGGGTCAATGGGCGGACGCTCTGGTGTTGGTGTAAGAGTAGGAAGGTTTGGTGATGACTGTCCCCTAGCCCAGGCTAGGTGCATCTCCGTTATTTGTTGTCTCAACCGGTCCACCTCATCTTTCATGATCTATATCTCTGTTTTCTCTCCATCAAGACTTTTGCCGGAACTAGACATGCTTGCTAGAATTGGCCCTTTTGATCTAGTATGGTAATGATGATTGGCCAGAATATTCTGTCAAGCCAACCGCTAAACTTTCTAAAAATGCAACAAACTTGTAAGCTCGCAGAGTTTAACAGATATGTTATCGCACGTTGGATGCAATGCACCTAGTCAGTTAACCATATATGTATTCACCGCATGCATCATTCCACATTTTCCTTTTCAATTATCCTTGAAAACCTCTCTCGTTATTAACCTCCCTTTTTTCATTTTTTTTTCTAATTGGAATAAAAAACCTTGTTTTTACAAACACGGCCTTTCAGCGCCTCGGGGACGAAGATTATAAGGTTGTGAGGGTCAATTGACCAAAAAATCTACAAACTGACCCAAAAGTGGCCGTTTATGCAAAGTCAGCCTTCCGGCGTCCCTTTCGGGTACATTCGGCTGTTTTTGAAAATGGCATCACTCAACTTATTTACAACGAAAAATCAATTTCGATATTTTTGGCTATTTTATGAAAAGGGGAGGTTGGACCTGATGAAGGTTGCCTACGTATCTGACACCATGTGAGAATCAAACCAACGTAGTTCGGTCAAATAAAAACAAACTACATCTGTAAATGAAACAAACTATTTATTATTTTTTCACACATTTTTTTTAATTTTAAATTTTTTTTTCTTTTTTTAAGTAAAAAAAAACTATTTTGAAACTATATATATATATTTTTTTTAATCACACTTTTTTTTTTACAACAAACGTTTTTTTTTCTTTTTAAGTAAAAAAATAAACTATTTTGAAACTATTTTTTTATTTATTTTGATCACACATTTTTTTTATTTTACAACAAACGTTTTTTTTAAGTAAAAAAAAAACAAACTATTTTGAAACTATTTTTTTCATTTTCCTCACTATAAAAAAAAACCGGTTAGCCTGCAAGTCCGAAGCAAATGAATGCGTAAAACAAACAGGATGCAGCAGGATGGTCTTTTCATTTCAGGTCATCTGTCCTAGACATGCCCAACCCCTGTGTTGAGCCTCTCTAAGTCAATATGCACATGATGCAACTAAGCATTCCTACTAGGGATCCGGTGTGAAGTTTTGTTATACTAGGCTTAAAAACCTGGGTTTATTGTTCTAGACCTGGTTTATCCAAGCGGACAACTCGAGCCGAGGAGGAGGCAGCAACCCGGGAATACAAAAGCTTCACCGGTTTTGCAACTTATCCAAACCTCGTTCTAAAGTGGGAATTAGACACTATACAGAAAAGAAGTCACACGAAGTGCGCCCTTCTTCATGATTTAGAAGACTCAGAGAGGAGATTGGTTTCGGCACAATTTACATGTACAGTTCAAAAAATATCAAAGCGATAAAAATATCATTTTGCACATTTAAATCCAAGATAATAATAAACTAAATACAACAATTATTCAAAACTCGAGTTCTAAAACCATGATCCAGTGGTTCTGGGTTTATCATCTTTTGGAAAAGGTGTCTAGACTGGCTTTAACTCGAACGGACAACTCGAGCCGAGGAGTGTCAGTGCACCGGTAGCATGGCTTTCCGGCTTAATTGACAATGCTCCCCGCCTAAACAGGTGTGACAACAAATCCTTCATTGGGTGCCAAGCACCACAACTATCTTGAGAAAAACGGGCTATGTCCAGCAAATGCCCGAGATTATATTTCAAAGAGACTCAAAAGAAGAAAATGGGTATCGGCACAATTTATATACAATTCACAAAATATCAAAGCAGTAAAAATAATATTTAGCACATTAATACAAACATATAATAAAATCAAATAATACATAAGCCAAATACAACAATTATTCCAAGCTCGAATTCTTAAACCCTGAACCAGTGGTTCTGGGTTTGCATCCCCAGCAGAGTCGCCAGAGCTGTCACACCTCCTTTTTCCGCTGACCCGCGAGGGCGTGAGAGAGTTTTTCCAATTAAAGGACAAGCGAAACATGATTCGTTTATTAAGAGATTTAGAGTCGCCACTCGGGAGATTTATGGTGTCCCAAGTCACCGGTTCGAATCCCGAATCGAGGAAAGGTTTGACTCTATTTAACAGTCCGCGAACCAGAAATCCAGGATAAGGAATTCTGTTAACCCGGGAGAAGGTGTTAGGCATTCCCGAATTCCGTGGTTTTAGCACGGTCGCTCAACTGTTGTATTTGGCTTAATTATCTGATTTATACCATGCTTTAACTTATGTGCAAATTTTAACTTTCAACCGCTTTTAATTATTATTTACAAAAATTACAGCATCATGAAAATGTATTTCGGATCACACCGTACCAGTACGCCTGTGACCTTTAACGCATTTTTTGACTTCGTTGAGATTTGGATTTGGGTCACATAAATGTGCACCCGATTTTAGGTAGATTATTAAAGTACGCGCCTAAATCCACTTCGCGTTTGCACTTTGCAAGGGCCATAGAATTTGTTAAATGGCATACCTCAGAATCTAAGGATCAATACATAATTAAAATGAGGGCCATGCAATTGTTATTTTTATTTGGCATGACTCTCTTCAAATTATTTCAAAAGGGGTGAATTTTCATGTTGGAAGAAGAATGTTCATTTTAGTGATATGAATTTACCAATTA
This sequence comes from Nicotiana noctiflora, assembly GCA_032618575.1. NCBI lineage: Eukaryota > Viridiplantae > Streptophyta > Magnoliopsida > Solanales > Solanaceae > Nicotiana > Nicotiana noctiflora. Next base: position 48,652 of record JASVEL010010714.1, on the reverse strand, counting down.
AATAACACCAGTAACAATTTCATTAGCTACTGATGTTTCATTCTTGGGATCATTCTGATTCATTCAAGCATTGCAAAAGGATGGAGGATTTAGAAGTAAAGGAATCTCTATTTGTGGCTTATTCCTGACTTATAAAACAGACCATGAATTTTTCCAAATCCCAATTCCTATTTCATTGTTCTTATTACCTATGTCTCCAAGAATTATTATTTTTTATTTATGTCTCTATAATCCGAAGATGGCCATCGATTTTAGCAAATGCAAACAAAGTTTTTGCTGGTACAAAGCTAAACTAAACCACCAAGAAGTAATCAAGGTGGAGCACTATGTGTAGAAGACTGCTATGTTAACCCTTTAAAATAACAAACATATTCCCAATTCTAACTTAACAAACAAATTCAATTACCATTTTAGACAAATATGACCTTTCACAGCATATTACAACACCTAAAAAAACACTTCCCAAATTCCGAATGTCTTCAGCCAAATCACTGAAAATCTTACAACAAATAATAACACAGTTTTATACGAAGCAATTCTCTATTGAATTTGCCATTCTACTTCACACTTGACATATTAAAAGCATTGGGAATCCCTGAACTGAATAAGCAAATACTCGTGAATAAAGCAGTTATTTTTTCCAACTTTAGTTTTCAACAACACACATTACTCATATTTGAAATTCAGAGAACATTGTCAGGGAATCATACTATATCCATAATTATTGCAAAGAATTCCAAGTTCAAAACAGGCATTTCTCATGCTTTAATGCGATTGGGATCAAAATATGTTCAAGACAAGTCCATACAACAAGGCTAGTAAAACATGAACAACAGTAGATGAATTACACAACAGATTATAACATCAAAACTGGTTTGTTTCATCCAAATCACAACTTCGACTTCAATACAATTTCGAGAGTGTACCTGGAAGTTGTTAAACAAACAGAAATGAGGAGGTCAGTGGCAGCAGTGGAACCAGCAACAGCAACAGAATAGTTTCAAGACAGCACCGAATTCCCAAGAATACCAATTTTAATCCGGAAATACCAAATGCAATCACAAACCGCAACAGAAGAAACCAACAGCAAAAATGACAATACTCTCTGATTTAAACACTCTAAGTAAAAGAACTTTCAGACTCAAAGCGAAACATAATTGCTTCTCAAATGACTTTACTTTCAACATTCACTCTTAGAGATTTCTTTGTTATTCTCTGTTTGTGTGTATCTCTCAAAGAAACACTCTGTTTTTTTTTCTTTCAGAATTCTCCCAAATGTCTATCTTCCAGATTGTATCTCCTTTCTGTTTAGAACTCTCTCTGTGAGTTCCCCCTCTCAGACCTCCTATTGCTTAAAATCTCTCTGTGTGTGTCCTCAAACTCACAGGCTCCCCCCTTACTCTCACTGTTTTTTCAGAATTGCCCCCAATCTATTATGTATGCCCCCATTCCTCTGTTTTCCAGATCCTCTTCTTTTATAGACAAAAAATAGAACCCTGTTATCCCCTGCACATGTGCCCAATTAATCCTTTTAGATCAACCTCCCATGTGCTCTCTTTCTTTCCAGCCTGTGTTATTCTCTAGCCCATGTGAATTCCCATTTTTCAGCCCTCAAAAACACTCAAAAGGGTTTAATAAACTAGCTTTCTGACCAACACAGTCCCTGGCAGTCCCTTTTCCTTAAAAAAAACTAATTTATTTTATCAAACTATATCAAAATTCCAGGCTGAATCAGGCATGCCTGACTATCACATGGCCTCTACTTAGTTCAAACAGTTCAATTCAAAGTTATCAAACCAAAATAAAATGTGGATAATCAAGCAGTGATTCCTGATGGAACCGATATCGAGCATTACTGCTACATTGTTCTAACCAACAGACTCATACACTAATCGACGACGTTCGTCTAATCGATTACAACACGTATAACTGATAGCAAATAATCAACCTACGAGTTCGATTCATAGTTTTTCTTTTGGCAGAATCATGGGACTAATAATTCGAATTCACTATTCGACAACCTTAACTAGATTAAACACACAATGTAATCATAACAATAATAATGAATCGAATAAACAACAACAAAAAAATGAACAGACCAAATAAAAGGTCTGTTGAGATGGGCAAAATATTTCGGAAAACTTCACAAAATAAACAAACTAAGCAAAGCATGTAAAGGATATAAGAATTAAGTATATGGAATGAAAGAAGGGAAGCAGATACCTCAGAAATAAAAAATGACCCAGGTTCGACCTTGGCTCGCCTGCTTTGAGGTCGAATAGACCTTAATCGAAGTGTTCTCAAACGAGAACACATCGAATAAATTCCATTAGACCCCGAAATTCCAGTCAATTTGGCCTAATTCGTCATTTTAAATTTTAAGGTTCTCGCGGGTGGGATTTGGGGCTCGGCCAATTTCGGTCAGATTCGAACAAATTTGGGGTGTGGTTTGGCATGAGGGAAGTCTAGGGGTGGCGTGGTGTTGATTTGGGGTTGATTGGGATAACTTTGGTTTTGGTTCGAATCTTCGATTGAAGATTCGAGAAGCTGGGGGATGATTCGAAACAAATGGATAAAGGATTCGTGTAGAGGAGGGTGAGGAGATCAATTGGTGTTAAAATGGGAGTGATTGGGCACCGGCCGCCGGCGGAGGCGATTTCCGGCCGGCGGTCGAAGGCGGAGAATTGCGGAGGTGAATCATCTCTGAATATACCGTCGCTGCCTGTATTAGAGCATGAGCAGTAGGGGTCTGGGCTCCCCCTCCTACCTGAGAAGCAGCTGAGTCCACTGGAAATAAACTAGCCTGAGTCATGGTGTCCATGAATCGAAGCATACGACCCATCACCTCGTAAAATCCCAGCGCGATCATGAAATCCGCCGGAGTAGGAAGAGCTTCAAGTGCCTCGCCCTGCTCCTCAATAATGGGATCCCTCGTAGGGTATGCTGGTGGTGCATCTGGAATAGCTTTGGGATGCCCTCGTCCCCTGTCGCGGGCCAGCGCCCTCCCCCGGCCTCTACCTTGGCCTCTAGCAATGGGGGTAGCAGCTCCTCCCGGGTCTAGAATGTTTGTGGTATGAGTCCTCACCATCTATAAGATAATAGAAGAAGAAACTTAGTACACTGACCATTGCACGATGAAGAATGAATAAAGAGTACTCTTTCCTAAAACCTTATAGCCCCTCAAAGATAAAAACAGATGTCTCCGTACCAATCTACAAGACTCTATTAGGTTTTGCCCGTAACTTGTGAGACCTATGTGAACCTAGTACTCTGATACCATGTGTCACGACCCATTTTCCAAAATAAGTCATGATGGTGCCCGACACCATTTGTTAGGCCAGCCTATGCGGAAGAATAATCAAATTCCCTTTTTCCCCCTTACCCAAGTCATTATAATAAAATCTTTTTCCAATTAAAGCAATAACCAGTAAAGATCGATAAGATGTAAGGACAGTCATACAATCCAAAATATCGTCTACTACTGTGTGTGTGCTAGAACATGGTGTTACAAGATACGGGCAACTAGTAGAATATACATAACATGAATAATACCCTATCCTACTGTCTGAATCAGGATAGACAAAAATAATAAAAATACAAAGAAGACTTCTTCGGCTGTAGATCGACAAGAATGGAGTGCAGCTCACCATAGAAGTCTCAGAAGTACAGAAGTCCGGATCCACCTGCGTCGAACCCTATACATTTAAGTACAGAAGTGTAGCATGAGTACATAAACAATGTGTACTCAGTAAGTATCCCATCTAATATCGAAGAAGTAGAGACGAGAGGTCGAATCGATACTTACTAAGGTCAATTAACAGATATATGTAAATATAATATGTTCAAAACATGCAATTTGCAAGCAACGACATATTATAGCAAGTGGTATAAGTCAAGAATTTTACAACATCAAGTTTATAATTTATCATATGAGATAATGGAAAAACAAAGTATGTATAAAATTTTCCACAATTAGCATGCGCACATAATGTCGAGGTGACGGCCCGAACCAATAGAAATAAACTATGCACTTATCGAGGGTCAACGGCGCGCCTATAGATGAATCTATTCATACGAATGCGATCAGCCCGATCAACAAATAAGATAGAAATATCAAGTTCAGACACATAACACATAAATGGTCATGGATACCAATAACTCAAATAAATGTTGAAATGTGCTCATATCCCCTTTTAAGTACCTAGTACACACTAGGTGTTCATGATAATAATTTAACATAAGAGACATACTAATAGGTATGATGTAGGTACGAAGCTACCCGGAAATTTAACATAGTAGTAGCTACGCACGGGCTGTCGTCACCTAACGCGTGCGTAGCCCCCGCATTTAGCAACAAATACTCAAACATAGATCCTAAGGGGACAATTCCCTCTTACGAGGTTAGAAAATAGACTCACCTCGCTCCAAAGTGCACTCCCGATATCCAAGAACGAGCCCAAGACCTTAATTCGAAGCCGGACAATCCCAAACTAATCAAACTAATCAATAACTAGTAAATAAAGTCTTATAAGTTTGAATTCTAGCTATTTAAGCAATTTCCTAGCCATTAACACAAGTGTCCTAAATTCCAACCCCTGGCCCATGTGCCCGGATTTTGAGGTTTTTCGAAGGAAGTTGTTCTCCATCGGTATGCTCTGTGGTTGCAGCGTAGTCTGATCTTCCACATCAGAAAAGATTTATCTTGGTAACTGAGTCAAGGTTCTGCCTCAGTATGCTCTGTGGTTGCAGCTTAGTCTGATCTTCCACATCAGAAAGGAAATAATCTTGATTTGTATCGTCAGCTATTAAATAATATTTGTGTCAAAATTGGGAGACAATAAACAAGAAGAATTTGCATCAAGTGTCAGCAATACATCATCATTGGCATTTTCGCTTATGACAAAAAATTGTGTCAAATGCAAAATTTGTGGTAGAAATTTTTGACGGATCCGGATATTTTGGGATGTGGCAAGGCGAGGTTCTAGATATCTGTCACGACCCGGATTTTTCCCCCAATATCGGGATCATGATGGCGCCTACTCGTGGTAGCTAGGCAAGCCACTGTGTTCATACTATCCTATTTTTAACACAATTTTAATTAAATAAATGCGGAATACTTTATTGAAATGGAAATAATAATAAATCACGAGGTAAAAATCATACTGAAATCCTCTACCCAAGACTTGGAGTCACCAACTCACAAACTACTATGGAATACTACACATAAAAGTCTGAAGGAAATATAACATAATTCTGTTTGTCTCGAAACAATGAGACTACAGCTATTAACATAATTAAAGGAAGAGACGCCGGGCCTGCGGACGTCTGCAAGCTACCTTAGTCTCAAATGATCAACTTCCATGCAATCTATTTACTGCTGCTGCTGCTGCTGCTGCTGCTCCTGATCGTAACCTGGACCTGTGCAAAAACGCACAGAAGTGTAGCATCAGCACAACCGACCCCATGTGCTGGTAAGTGCCTGGCCTATCCCGGCGAAGTAGTGACAAGCCTAGGACCAGACACCCACGTAAACCTGTGCAATTCAATATATATATGTGTACTACAACATAACAAGAAATAATCAAGTATTAACACAATAAGGAATATCTTGAAGAATTCAACAATTAACCACAGTTAATAATTTCACAAGGAAAAACAAAGTGTAATGTAAACACAAATAATATCAATTCAAGGAATAGCAAACAATTGCACGGCATCACCCTTCGTGCTTTTACTCTCATCCTCACATCCATAGTACGGCATGATCCTTCGTACATGGTTCAATAATAAGGCACGGCATGATCCTTCGTGCATAATCAATAATAGGGCACGGCATGATCCTTCGTGCATAATCAATAATAAACATGGCACGGCATGATCCTTCGTGCATAATCAATAATAAACATGGCACGGCATGATCCTTCGTGCATAATCAATAATAAACATGGCACGGCATCACCCTTCGTGCATTATCTCTCTTCCTCACCCAAATAACAATCACAGCTAAGGGCAAAGAAAGAAACAACAATTCATAAATCGTCCCATCAAGGGCAATCAATAATTATCTTCACAACAAGTCCCAACAAGGGAGAACAATAACGATTCACCTATAATATATCTCAAAATATCATTTTCCAACGACTCACGGTCATACTAGACGCCAATGTATGGATGCTCGTCACCACAGCCCCATACACCGCACTCGATCACATAACACATAACACATAATCCTATTCCCTCAAGCTAGGATAGAACAAACACTTACCTCGAATGCTTATGAACAATCAAATCCGTGGAAATATCTTTTCTTTCAATTTGGCTCCAATCCAACCGTATCTATACACAATTGATTTAATATCATCAATTCTACTCAACAAACTAATTCTTAATACCAAATAACACTTTTTCAACATTCTGCCATGAATAGTAAATTTCAACCACGGGCCCACATGGTCGGAATTCGGGGTTATGACTAAAATCCGGTTACCCATTCCCCCACGAGTTCATATATATGATTTGTTTCAAAATCGGACCTCAATTCGAGGTCCAATTCCCCAATTTATGAAAAACCCTATTTTCTAACAAAAACAAGAATTTTACCATGAAAACATTTGATTTCTAATGAAAAACATGTTTAATGATGTTAGGAATTGAAAGAATTAAGTAAAAAGTGACTTACAATCGATTTGATGAAGAAGAAATCCTTGAAGAATCGCAAATGGGTGTTTTGGTTTTGTAAAAATGTGAAGAAATGACTGAAATCCGTGTTTTTCAGGTCTCTGTGTTCGCATTTGCGAACATGGGTTCGCAATTGCGAACCCCGACCAATTTCTGGAGTTTGAAAAATAAGCTAAGGGTGGAAAGTTCGCATTTGCGAACTTTTGTTTGCATTTGCGAAGCCAAGGCATACTGGGAGGTTCGCATTTGCGACATAATGTTCGCATTTGCGAACGAGGCTCCTTCGCATTTGCGAAGAAGGCTTCGCATTTGCGAAGCATGGCTTAGCAGTGAAGGCATCGCATTTGCGAAGAATGCTTCGCATTTGCGAAGCATGGCTTGGCAGTGAAGGCCTCGCATTTGCGAGGTTATGTTCGCAATTGCGAACCCAAGACTTCCTGGACGCCCTTCGCATTTGCGATCAAGGGTTCGCATTTGCGAACCCTGCCTTGGTCTGTCATCTTCGCAATTGCGAAAAATACTTCGCATTTGCGAAGCCAACAGCTCGGTGAAAAACCAGCAGTGCAAAAATTCAGAAATTTAACCAACGGCCTATCAAATCTTTACCCGAGCCCCCCGGCTCCAAACCAAACATGTACACAACCTCAAAAACACATTATGGACTTGTTCGTGCGATCATATCGCCAATATCACTTCGTTTTAATCAAATCGAGCCTCAAACTCATGATTTTCATACTTTTGATTTTCAAAACTTCTTAACTTGGAACTCAAGGTCCAAAACATCTCAAACGACATCCAAATGTCACCAAACTTTACGGAAATCACATATATAATATTTAAGACTTGTACCGGGCGTCGGAACCAAAATACGAGCCCGATACCAAGGTCTATTAATTCATTTCCTTTAACAATTACATCAAAAACAATTTCATAGAAAAATTCATAACTTGGGCTCTAGGCCTCAGAATTCGACTCCGGACGCATGTCCAAGTCCCATATTTTCCTACGGACCTCTCGGGACCATCCAATCTCGGTCCGGATCCGTTTACCAAAAATGTTGACCGAAGTCAACCATATCAATATTAATATCATTTTTATCCAAATTTCTCATAGAATTCATATTTTCTATCACAAAATCTTTCCGCTACATGCTCGGATCGTGCACGCAAATCGAGGCAACATAGAATGAGGTTTTCAAGGCCTCCGAAGCTCGAAATTATTAATAAAATAAGTGATGACCCTTTGGGTCGTCACAATCTCCACCTCTAAAACAACCGTTCGTCCTCGAACGGACAAAAGAAAGAAGTACCCGAGTCAGGAAACAAGTGTGGGTAACGGCTCCGCATATCAGACTCGGACTCCAGGTCGATGCCTCGGGAGGCTGACCTCTCCACTGAACACGCACAGAAGGATAACTCTTCGACCTCAACTGTCGAACCTGCCGGTCTAGAATAGCCACCGGCTCCTCCTCGTAGGATAGATCATTGTCCAATTGGACAGTACTGAAGTCTAACACATGTGTGGGATCGCCGTGGTATCTCCGAAGCATAGATACGTGAAAAACTGGATGCACGGCTGATAAGCTAGGCGGCAAAGCTAATCCGTAAGCCACCCCTCCCACTCTGTCTAGAATCTCAAATGGACCAATATACCTAGGGCTGAGCTTGCCCTTCTTCCCAAACCTCATCACGCCCTTCATAGGCGACACTCGGAGCAATACTCGTTCACCAATCATGAAATCTACATCTCGAACCTTACGATCCGCATAAGTCTTTTGCCTAGACTGAGCTGAACGCAATCTCTCCTGAATAGTCTTGACCTTATCCAAGGCCTCCTGAACTAAGTCTGTACCTAACAACCGAGCCTCTCCCGGTTCAAACCATCCAACTGGTGATCGACATCGCCTACCATACAACGCCTCACAAGGAGCCATCTGGATGCTAGATTGGTAACTGTTATTGTAGGCGAACTCTGCTAATGGCAGAAACTGGTCCCATGAGCCTCCGAAATCAATAACACAGGCTCGAAGCATGTCCTCAAGAATCTGAATAGTCCTCTCGGACTGGCCATCCGTCTGAGGATGAAATGCTGTACTCAACTGAACCCGGGTGCCTAACTCCTGCTGAACCGCTCTCCAGAACCGCGAGGTAAACTGCGTACCCCGATCAGAGATAATAGATACTGGCACCCCATGGAGACGAACAATCTCCCTAATGTAAACCTCCGCTAACCTCTCCGACGAGTAGGAGACAGATACTGGAATAAAGTGTGCCGATTTGGTCAGCCTATCAACAATGACCCAAATAGCATCAAATTTCCTCCGAGTCAAAGGAAGTCCAGTAACGAAGTCCATAGTGATCCGCTCCCATTTCCACTCGGGAATTTCAATCCTCTCGAATACACCACCAGGTCTCTGGTGCTCATATTTCACCTGCTGACAATTTCGACACCGAACGACATACGCAACTATATCTTTCTTCATTCTGCGCTACCAATAGTGCTGCCGTAAGTCCTGGTACATCTTCGCGACGCCTGGGTGAATAGAATACCGCGAACTGTGGGCCTCTGCTAAGATCAACTCTCGAATTCCTTCGACATTGGGCACACAAACTCGACCCCGCAATTTCAATACCCCATCATCATCTAGATTTACCTGTGTGGCACCTCCCCGCTGTACTGTATCTCTCAACTCACGCAAATGAGGATCATCAAATTGCCTCTCACTGATACGCTCTAATAAAGAAGAACGAGCGACCGTGCAGGCTAACACCCTGCTAGGCTCAGAAATGTCTAATCTCACGAACCGGTTGGCTAAGGCCTGGACATCTAGAGCTAATGGTCTCTGATTGACCGGAATATATGCAAGACTACCCATGCTGGCATACTTTCTACTCAATGCATCGGCCACCACATTGGTCTTACCTGGGTGATATAATATAGTAACATCATAGTCTTTTAGCAACTCTAACCATCTCCGCTGTCGTAGATTCAACTCCTTTTGCTTGAACAAGTACTGTAGGCTTTTGTGATCACTGTACACCTCACATGTCACACCATATAGATAATGCCTCCAGATCTTTAAGGCATGAACCACTGCTGCTAACTCAAGATCATGAACCGAATAATTCTTCTCATGGATCTTCAATTGTATCGAGGCATAGGCAATAACTTTTCCATCCTGCATCAATAATGCTCCAAGCCAGTACGGGAAGCATCACAATATACTATGTAAGGCCCTAAACCCGTGGGCAAAACCAACATCGGTGTCATAGTCAGAGTTGTCTTGAGCTTCTGAAAGCTCACCTCACACTCGTCTGACCACCTAAACTATGCACCCTTCTGGGTCAACCTGGTCATCGGGGCTGCAATAAAAGAAAACCCCTCTACGAACTGACGGTAGTAACCTGCTAGCCCGAAGAAACTCCGGATCTCGGTCACTGAAGCTGGTCGAGGCCAATTCTTGATTGCCTCAATCTTCTTCGGGTCCACCTGAATACCTTCCACTGATACAATGTGGCCCAAAAATGCCACCGAACTCAACCTGAACTCACATTTTGAAAATTTGGCATATAGTTGATTATCCTTTAGAGTCTGAAGAACCACTATGAGGTGCTGCTCGTGCTCTTCCTGGCTGCGGGAGTATACCAGGATGTCATCTATGAAGACTATCACGAACAGATCTAAGTAAGGCCTGAATACCCGATTCATCAACTCCATGAATGCTGCCGGGGCATTGGTCAACCCGAAGGACATGACCAAGAACTCATAATGCCCATATCTAGAGCGAAAGGCTGTCTTAGGAATGTCAGCCGCCCTGATCTTCAGCTGATGGTAGCCTGACCTCAAGTCTATCTTAGAGAATACCCTCGCTCCCTGGAGTTGGTCAAACAAATCATCAATCCTCGGCAATGGATATTTATTTTTGATAGTCACCTTGTTTAACTGCCGGTAATCAATACACATCCGCATCGAGCCATCCTTCTTCTTTACAAATAATACAGGTTGCTCCCCAGGGGGAAACACTGGGCCTGATAAAACCCTTCTCAAGAAGGTCCTGCAACTGATCTTTCAACTCCTTTAACTCCGGCGGGGCCATACGATAGGGTGGAATAGAGATGGGCTGAGTGCCCGGTGCCAAATCAATACAGAAGTCAATATCCCTGTCGGGTGGCATGCCCGGCAGGTCTGAAGGGAAAAACCTCAGGAAACTCCCGTGCAATAGGGACTGAATCAATGGAAGGAACTTCTGCACTGGAATCACGAACATAAGCCAAATAAGCTAGACACCCCTTCTCGACCATACGTCGAGCCTTAACATAAGAAATAACAATGCGAACGGAGTGGCTTGAGGTACCCTTCCACTCTAATCGGGGTGATTCTGGCAAGGCTAAGGTGACAGTCCTTAGCATGACAATCAAGAATAGCATGGTATGGGGACAACCAGCCCATCCCCAATATGACATCAAAATCTACCATATCCAAGAGCAACAGATCAACACGGGTCTCAAGACCCCCAAATATAACTACGCACGCACGATGCACCCGATCGACTACAACAGAGTCACCCACTGGCGTAGCCACATAAACTGGAATATCCAGAGCATAGCTGGGCACGGCCAAACACGGTGCGAAGTAGGAAGACACATAGGAATAGGTAGATCCAGGGTCAAATAATACCGAAGCACCTCTCGTCACACACAAGAATAGTACCCGTAATCACAGCATCCGATGCCTCTGCCTCGGCCCGGCCGGTAAAGCATAGAATCGGGATCTGCACCTCCCTCTGAGCCGCGTCCCTAGGACGACCATCAACCGGCCGACCTCTACCTCTCGCCGGACGCGTCTCCACCTCTACGGCCTCGACCTCCACCTCTATAATCCCTACCCCCGCCTCTCGCTGGCTGGGCAGGCTGAGGGTCAGCTGGGGCCTCGAATCATAGGACGAGGACCTCGCCGCCGAGAGTTGCCCGCCGCTATAGGGCAATTCCCGATAAAATGACTCGGGTCGCCACAACCGTAAAGCAACTCTTGGACCGACAGGGCCGCCGGCCCCGACGACCCGAATGGCCTCCACGAACGCTCTCGAAGAGGCCGAGCACTAATAGGAGACCGGTCTCGAATAATACCCCCGAGAACCACGATCACCTCATCCACCCTGTGAAGCCTGAAGGGCGGAATGAAAAGGCCTGGAAGACCGGCCTCTATCAAAGGATTCTCTGCTACCAGAGGAAGAACCACCAAATCTACCTGAATGACGAGGCCTCTTATCCGAAGAATAACCGCCTCCCCTAGCAAGAGCCATCTCAACTCTGCGTGCTGCATTGGCTGCCTCCTGAAATGATATGTCACTCCCCACGCCCATAGCCATCTGGAGTCTAATCGGATGATTAAGCCCATCTATAAACTTGCGGACCCTCTCCCGCTCAGTGGGAAGTATCACTACTGCATGACGAGCCAAGTCGATAAACCTCGTCTCATACTGTGTAACTGTCATAGTGCCCTGATGGAGGCGCTCAAACTGCCTCCGAAGTAAATCCCGCCGAGTAGTAGGGAGAAACTTCTCCATAAATAGTTCCGCAAACCGGTCCCATGATAGAGCTGGGGACCCTGCTGGTCGAGTCAGGCAATAATCTCTCCACCAAGTCTTGGCGGATCCTGCAAGTCCGAAAGTACAAAAATCAACTCCGTTTGTCTCCACGATCCCCATAGTCTTGAGAATCTCACGGCAACTGAATAAGAAGGCAGCAGCTCTAGCGTCACCTCGGAAGGATGATGCTGTGGATTAGGATGAGCGCGCTCAGCTTGAGGTGGCATTGCAGAGATCATTGATTGACCAAGGAAGCACCACAGCTCATACATCAAGTGAGGCATCTAGCAGCTCTGAGATGCCAGCTCTGGTCATAGCAGCCCCACCATCAGCTCCAGTACCAGCCTTGCTTTCTACACCAGAGCTTCCACCGGCAGCAGAGGTTGCACCCTCTACTGTGCCTATGCCAGATACACAGAATGGTGAACACCCCGGCACACAGCCAGCTGCCGACTCCCAGAGCACTTAGTGTGCCTCAGGGAGTCTCTCCTAACACTTTGCTCTTTTATTATATGCATTGGGGTTAATGCATCGTTCTCAGTTGGGGGTGGGGGTACTTTTGGTGTTGTAATTCGATATTGCCATTTTTGTGCTTTTGTGTATCAAACTTGTACAGCTTTGATCTATAAAGCAGTGTATATACAATGTTTTGATTTGTCAATATTTGTTTATGAGTAGTTAGCAAATAAATTCCTCTTGGTTTTTCTTTATCTGATTCTTTTCCAAGAGTGTAATAGTAGAATCAGAACCTCGTGTGTAAATCAATGTGACCAGTTTAGTGAAATTGTTCAGTGCCAATCATGCATCCTTGTACATAGCACATATCCTCCTATAGTCATTTGTCACGACCCGGATTTTTCCCCAATATCGGGATCGTGTTGGCGCCTACTCGTGGTAGCTAGGCAAGCCACCGTGTTCATACTATCCTATTTTTAACACAATTTTAATTAAATAAATGCGGAATACTTTATCGAAATGGAAATAATAAATCACAAGGTAAAAATCATACCGAAATCCTCTACCCAAGACTTGGAGTCACCAACTCACAAACTACTATGGAATACTACACATAAAAGTCTGAAGGAAATATAACATAATTCTGTTTGTCTCGAAACAATGAGACTACAGCTATTAACATAATTAAAGGAAGAGACGCCGGCCTGCGGACGTCTGCAAGCTACCTTAGTCTCAAATGATCAACTTCCACGCAATCTATTTACTGCTGCTGCTGCTCCCGATCGTAACCTGGACCTGTGCAAAAACGCACAGAAGTGTAGCATCAGCACAACCGACCCCATGTGCTGGTAAGTGCCCGGCCTATCCCGGCGAAGTAGTGACAAGCCTAGGACCAGACACCCACATAAACCTGTGCAATTCAATATATATATGTGTACTACAACATAACAAGAAATAATCAAGTATTAACACAATAAGGAATATCTTGAAGAATTCAACAATTAACCACAGTTAATAATTTCACAAGGAAAAACAAAGTGTAATGTAAACACAAATAATATCAATTCAAGGAATAGCAAACAGTTGCACGGCATCACCCTTCGTGCTTTTACTCTCATCCTCACATCCATAATACGGCATGATCCTTCGTACATGGTTCAATAATAGGGCACGGCATGATCCTTCGTGCATAATCAATAATAGGGCACGGCATGATCCTTCGTGCATAATCAATAATAAACATGGCACGGCATGATCCTTCGTGCATAATCAATAATAAACATGGCACGGCATGATCCTTCGTGCATAATCAATAATAAACATGGCACGGCATCACCCTTCGTGCATTATCTCTCTTCCTCACCCAAATAACAATCACAATTAAGGGCAAAGAAAGAAACAACAATTCATAAATCGTCCCATCAAGGGCAATCAATAATTATCTTCACAACAAGTCCCAACAAGGGAGAACAATAACGATTCACCTATAATATATCTCAAAATATCATTTTCCAACGACTCACGGTCATACTAGACGCCAATGTATGGATGCTCGTCACCACAGCCCATACACCGCACTCGATCACATAACACATAACACATAATCCTATTCCCTCAAGCTAGGATAGAACAAACACTTACCTCGAATGCTTATGAACAATCAAATCCGTGGAAATGTCTTTTCTTTCAATTTGGCTCCAATCCAACCGTATCTATACACAATTGATTTAATATCATCAATTCTACTCAACAAACTAATTCTTAATACCAAATAACACTTTTTCAACATTCTGCGCCATGAATAGTAAATTTCAACCCCGGGCCCACATGGTCGGAATTCGGGGTTATGACTAAAATCCGGTTACCCATTCCCCCACGAGTTCATATATATGATTTGTTTCAAAATCGGACCTCAATTCGAGGTCCAATTCCCCAATTTATGAAAAACCCTATTTTCTAACAAAAACAAGAATTTTACCATGAAAACATTTGATTTCTAATGAAAAACATGTTTAATGATGTTAGGAATTGAAAGAATTAAGTAAAAAGTGACTTACAATCGATTTGATGAAGAAGAAATCCTTGAAGAATCGCAAATGGGTGTTTTGGTTTTGTAAAAATGTGAAGAAATGACCGAAATCCGTGTTTTTCAGGTCTCTGTGTTCGCATTTGCGAACATGGGTTCGCAATTGCGAACCCCGACCAATTTCCGGAGTTTGAAAAATAAGCTAAGGGTGGAAAGTTCGCATTTGCGAACATTTGTTCGCATTTGCGAACCAGGCTCCTTCGCATTTGCGAAGAAGGTTCGCATTTGCGAACAAGGCTCCTTCGCATTTGCGAAGAAGGCTTCGCATTTGCGAAGCATGGCTTAGCAGTGAAGGCATCGCATTTGCGAAGAATGCTTCGCATTTGCGAAGCATGGCTAGGCAGTGAAGGCCTCGCATTTGCGAGGTTATGTTCGCAATTGCGAACCCAAGCCTTCCCGGACGCCCTTCGCATTTGCGATCAAGGGTTCGCATTTGCGAACCCTGCCTTGGTCCGTCATCTTCGCAATTGCGAAAAATACTTCGCATTTGCGAAGCCAACAACTGGGTGAAAAACCAGCAGTGCAAAAATTCAGAAATTTAACCAACGGCCTATCAAATCTTTACCCGAGCCCCCCCGGCTCCAAACCAAACATGTACACAACCTCAAAAACACATTATGGACTTGTTCGTGCGATCATATCGCCAATATCACTTCGTTTTAATCAAATCGAGCCTCAAACTCATGATTTTCATACTTTTGATTTTCAAAACTTCTTAACTTGGAACTCAAGGTCCAAAACATCTCAAACGACATCCAAATGTCACCAAACTTTACAGAAATCACATATATAATATTTAAGACTTGTACCGGCGTCGGAACCAAAATACGAGCCCGATACCAAGGTCTATTAATTTATTTCCTTTAATAATTGCATCAAAAACAATTTCACATAAAAATTCATAACTTGGGCTCTAGGCCTCATAATTCGACTCCGGACACATGTCCAAGTCCCATATTTTCCTACGGACCTCTCGGGACCATCCAATCTCGGGTCCGGATCCGTTTACCAAAAATGTTGACCGAAGTCAACCATATCAATATTAATATCATTTTTATCCAAATTTCTCATAGAATTCATATTTTCTATCACAAAATCTTTCCGCTACATGCTCGGATCGTGCACGCAAATCGAGGCAACATAGAATGAGGTTTTCAAGGCCTCAGAAGCTTGACATTTTGGGATGTGGCAAGGCGAGGTTCTAGATGTCCTTTTTCAACAAGGGCTAGATCTTGCTATTGAAGAAAAGAGACCGGATGGTATTGGAGAAGAAGATTGGAGAATTATCAACCGTGTTGCTTGCGGTACCATTCGATCCTACCTTGCTAGAGAGCAGAAATATCCATACACAAAGGAAACTTCTGCAAGTAAATTATGGAAAGAACTGGAGGATAAATTTTTAAAGAAAAACAATCAAAATAAATTGTACATGAAGAAGATACTGTTTCACTTCACCTATGTTCCTGGTACGACGATGAATGAACATATCACTAGTTTCACTAAGTTGGTCACGGATTTGCAAAATATGGATACAACTTATGATGATGGTGACTTGGCCTTGATGTTGTTGGCGTCACTTCCTGACGAGTACGAGCACCTTAAAACTACTCTACTCCATGGAAATGACGAAGTTTCTCTTCGAGAAATTTGTTCGGCATTGTACAACTATGAAAAAAGAAAGCAAAAAAAATAGAAGGGCGGAGAAGGAGAAGCACCGTTCGTGAGGGTTCGTCCTCAAAATCAAACGAGGACAAGGAAAGGAAGATCTAAGTCAAGATCTAAACCCAACAAAGATGAATGTGCCTTTTGTCGAGAAAAGGGGCACTGGAAGAAAGACTGTCCGAAGTTGAATAATAAGGCCAAACATAACAATGGAAAGGCCATTATGGATTCAAATGTAGCTGATTCTGATGATTCGGATTTCTCAATAGTTACAACGGAGCCTTCAACGTCATCAAACATATGGTTGATGGACTCGGCTTGTAGTTATCATATGTGTCCCAACAGGGATTGGTTTGTGGACTTTCAAGAAGGAGAATATGGAGTCGTCCAAACAGCGGATAACAAGCCCTCTTACCTCATATGGAATTTGTTCAATACGATTAAGGAACCATGATGGAATGATCAGAACATTAATAGATGTTTGATATGTACCAGGTTTGAAGAAAAATCTCATCTCTGTGGGAGCCCTAGAATTAAAAGGGTTCAAAATTATTGAAGAAAATGGAGTGATGAGAGTATGTTCCGGTGCACTAGTGGTAATGAAGGACAATCGGAAGAACAATAACATGTACCGTTATCTCGGTAGTACAGTTATTGGGACAGCGACAGTGATGTCCGGTGACAAAAAAGAGGCAGAAGCAACCAGGCTATGGCACATGCGCTTGGGACATGCTGGAGGAAAATTCTGGAAAACTCTATCAGATCAAGGATTGTTGAAAGGGGTAAATGCATGCAATTTGGAGTTTTGCGAGCATTGTGTTAAAGGGAAACAGACAAGGGTTAAATTTGGTACAGCAATCCATAATACCAAAGGCATTTTGGATTATGTACACTCTGACGTTTGGGGTCCTTCCAAAACACCTTCATTGGGTGGGAAGCACTATTTTGTGACCTTTGTTGATGATTTTTCACGAAGAGTATGGGTGTATACAATGAAGAGCAAAGATGAAGTGCTGGGAATTTTTCTCAAATGGAAGACGATGGTGGATAATCAAACAGACAGGAGGATCAAGTGTATTCGCACAGACAATGAATGTGAATACAAAAATGATCATTTCAATAAGGTCTGTGAAAACGATGGCATCGTCCGACACTTCACTATGAGACATACACCACAACAGAATGGAGTGGCAGAACGCATGAACCGGACTTTGCTGGAGAAGGTACGGTGTATGTTGTCCAATGCTGGCTTGGGCAAAGAATTTTGGGCTGAGGCAATTACATATGCATGCCACCTTATTAATCGCTTACCATCTGCTGCTATTGATGGCAAGACACTATTTGAAAAATAGTATGGAAAGCTTGTTGTAGATTACGACTCTTTGCACGTGTTTGGCTCAATTGCATATTATCATGTGACAGAGTCAAAATTGGATCCAAGGGCTAAGAAGGCTATTTTTATGGGGATTACTTCTGGAGTCAAAGGATATCGCTTATGGTGTCCTATGACAAAGAAAGTAATATTCAGCAGGGATGTTACCTTCGATGAATCCGCTATGGTAAACAAGGTAACAAATGTAGATACCAAACAGGATGATGGTGCTTCTAAGCAGGTGGAGTTTGAGGGGAAATTTATTTTTCCTACACAAGAAGCAGAGGAGGAAACAAATGAAGATTATCCTATGGAAGGAGAGCCAGTAGAGGAGATTCCAACCCAGGAATCTCAACAACAACTTGAATCAATAGCAACCAGCAGGCCAAAAAGGAAAATAACGAAACCTGTTCGTCTCATAGAGACAATTGCTTGTGCAACCGCAATTGTAGCTGATGATGTTCCTACCACTTATAAAGACGCAGTCCAAAGTTCAGAAGAAGATAAGTGGAGGATTGCCATGAATGATGGATTACAGTCCCTTCATCATAACCATACATGGAGATTGGCCAATCTCCCAAAGGGAAAGAAAGCAATTGGGTGCAAATGGGTATTTGCAAAGAAAGAAGGATTTCCTAACCAAGTAGATGTTCGCTACAAAGCAAGATTGGTGGCCAAAGGATATGCTCAAAAGGAGGGAATTGATTAAAATGAAGTATTTTCTCCAGTTGTAAAACATTCCTCCATTCGAATTATGTTGGCTTTGGTAGCACAATTGGATTTGGAACTAGTTCAGATGGATGTAAAAACTGCATTTTTACATGGAAACTTGGAGGAGGAAATCTATATGACTCAGCCAGAAGGATTCAAAGTTGTTGGAAAGGAAAATTTGGTGTGAAAACTTGAAAAATCATTGTACGGGTTGAAACAATCTTCTAGACAATGGTACAAGCGATTTGACAAGTTTATGTTGCAGCAAGGGTACGAGAGAAGCAAATACGATCATCGTGTGTATTTGCGCAAGCTTAAAGATGGTTCCTTTATATATATTCTCCTATATGTTGATGATATGTTGATAGCTTCCAAGAATTCGGAAGAAATTGATAAGTTTAAGATTCAACTGAAGAAGGAGTTCGAGATGAAGGATCCGGGTGAGGCGAAGAAAATTCTTGGCATGGAGATAATAAGAGATAGACATTCAAGGAAACTCTGTTTATCTCAGAAAGAATATTTGAAGAGAGTACTACAACGTTTTGGCATAGATGACAAGACTAAGCCAGTTAGTACTCCACTTGTTCCCTATTTTAAGCTAAGTACTACTATGTTGCCATTGGATGAAGCTGAACAAGAGTATATGTCAAAGGTACCATATGCAAATGTTGTTGGTAGCTTGATGTATCCAATGGTCTATACGAGACCTGACATTTCACAAGCTGTTGGAGTTATTAGCAGATATATGCACAATCCAGGAAAGGAGCATTGGCAAGCTGTGAAGTGGATTCTGCAGTATATTCATAATACTATAGATGTCGGGTTTATTTTTGAGCAGGAAGACAATCGGTCTGTAGTTGGATATTGTGACTCAGATTTTGAGGGTGATCTCGACAAACGAAGATCAACTACTGGTTATGTGTTTACTTTTACAAAGTCACCAGTTAGTTGGAAGTCTACTTTGCAGTCAACAGTTGCTTTGTCTACAACAGAGGCAGAGTACATGGCTATTACAGAGGCTATGAAGGAGGCAATTTGGCTTCAAGGATTGCTAAAGGAGCTTGGTATTGAACAAAACAGTATCACAATTTTTTGTGACAGTCAAAGTGCTATTCAATTAGCGAAGAACCAAGTTTATCATGCAAGGATGAATTACATTGATGTTCAGTATCAATTTCATACGAGAAATCATAGAAGAAGGTGGAGTCACGGTGAAGAAAATTCATACTACGGAGAATCCTGCTGATATGCTAACAAAGGTGGTGACTGCGATCAAGTTTCAACATTGTTTGGATTTGATCAACATTGTTGAACACTGAAGATTGAAGATGAAGACATAACCCAATTTTGTTATAGAGAGAAAATTGAAGATGTGGAAGTTTTGCCAAGGTGGAGATTTGTTAAAATTGGCAAAACAATTTCTCCCACATCGGTGGGTAGAAGTTTTTTGTTTAGAATTTTCCCTATAAAAGAAGGCCTAATGTTTAGGATTTAAACACACCTCTCATTTGCCTTCTTATCTTCTTAAGGCATTTGTATCTTCTCTCTTTAGTATTATTTCACTTGTATTTTGGAGTGGAACAAAATATTGGTTGTGTCCGAGGAGTAAGCAAAATTAGCCGAACCTCGTAAATTCTGGTATTCCTTTTATTGTTACTTTATTGTCTTATTTATTATTTGGTGGTTGCCATAATTTTTGGTATAGTAGTTGTGACTCATTCACACTATATACATTTGGCTTCCGCAACAGTATGCTCATTGGGCGTACCCTTCGGTGTAATGACATTGAGGGCCAAATTTTACCCACACAAATATAATCTAACTAACATTTGAAGAATTGTTTTATTTGAGTTATATAACTAACCGTAAATATGAGGTGTGAAAGCAGTCTCCGATAGCAAATAATTACACTAAATTCAAGGTTAGTGAAGTAACCACAAACCAAATTATGAAATTACGCTAAAATTTAATTCTCGTTTGGCATTGCTAATGTGCTCTTAATAACATTCACCTAATCAGAATAACAATTTAACATACTAGAACCATTAAATAGAGTTCATTATTCAAATGGTCACTTAACTATCTCAAATTATCTTGTAAAGTTACTTATCTTTCGTTTGTAACAATAAAGTCACTGAACCATGTCTATTGCACTTAAAAAGTCACTCAACTAAATTTTTCAAATTTTGGATTACCAAATCACTATTTTACCCTCTAAATTATACGCATTTATCTTCTTTTTGTTGTTTTAAAATTTTTTAATATTATAATTTTTTCCTTTTAATTTATATTATGCACTAGCAAGAATTTAGAACTTGACGAAACAAAAATATTATAATATGAAAACAATCTTCGACAATAAAAACACCCGCTGTTAATGCTCAGTGAACCAAATCAAACAAATTAATTATATCGGAAAGGTACTCATATCTCATAAAATGAATTGAAATGAATGATCATATTAACAAAAACAAAATCTAAATACCGACCTACTTAAATCGATTAAACTAAGAACAAAAGTTGTTAAAACATTTACGTTATACATACCGAATATAACAAAAAAACGATATCAAAATACAAAATTTTATATTTGATTTGAACCACCTCTGAATCACTCCCAAGCCTTCGGGGCTCCCGACCAAATACACACACTAACTCAATAACATCCTACGAACTTAGTCGAGTGATCAAATCACCGAAATAACATCAAATTCAATGAATCAAACCCCAAAATCATCATTTCTCTTTTCAAAGTTCATCAACCTCTAACTTTAGATATTTAGGTCCAAAACACGTCAAACGACGTCTGATTTCGACCAAATATCACAGAAAATGCTTAATGCATATTTAAGATCTGTACCGGGTGTCGGAACCAAAATATGAGCCTTATACCTATATTTTCTAACTCATTTTCATTTCCATTTTTCCTTAATAATTCCAGAAAATAATTTAACATAAAAATTCTTTTACTCGAGTTTTGGACCTCATATTTTAACGCCGAGCACATGTCCAAGTCCCATATTTTTCTACGGACCTCTCGGGACTATCGCATCACGGATTTGGGTCCGTTTACCCAAAATATTGATCAAAGTCAATTATATCAATATTAATATCAAAATTCTTCAAAGTTTTCACAAAATTCACATATTTTAACATAAAAAAAATTCTAGCTTCGTGCCTGGACTGCGCATGCAAATCAAGGCAATTAAAAGCGTGGTTTCCAAGGAAGCGCGGAAAAAGGGAGAAATAGAGTGATGACCCTTTGGGTCGTCACATTCTCCACCTCTATAACAACTGTTCATCCTCCAACGGACAAAAGAAATAAGTGCCTAAGTCAGGAAATAGATGAGGGTAACGGCTCCACATATCAGACTCGGACTCCCAGGTTGATGCCTCAAGAGGCTGACCTCTCCATCTAACACGCACCGAAGGAAAACTCTTTGACCTAAACTATCGAACCTGCCGGTCTAGAATAGCTACTGGCTTGTCACGACCCAAATCCGGTCGTGATGGCGCCCAACATCGAAACTAGGCCAGCCAGACCAATAATTACTTATCACAATGAATATCAGTCCCAAATGGACAACCCAAAAGAACATATGAGTCAAAGAACTCCAATAATAATAAAAATGAACAAAGTGCTGAGAAGTGCGAAAGCAACTGACACTCCCAAAGATCTGGAGTCACAAGTCTAGAGCCTCTAACAAAACCCAACGGAAATAGAGAATACTGTATGGAAATACTCAAGTCTGAATATAAAATAACAACTGGAAATAGGAAGAGAAGTTAGGTTCTGCAAACGTCGGCAGCTACCTCAGCAACTCGGTATGACTCTGCAAATGCTGGAAATGCTGTCTACTGCTCCTGAGTACCTGAGTCTGCACACAAAAGGTGCAGGGAGTAGGGGTGAGTACTAAGTACTCAGTGAGTAATAAATATATAAAAGCAGCTGAAAGTAGGAAATCCACAGAATACCACAATATGAAGCTAAACTATAGTCCGAATCTCCTACGAACTAGCATCAACAGTACAATATAGCTACCACAGAATAATTCAACAGATAAAGATGCAATGCAATGCACATAACCGCTACGGCGTGTAGCCCGATCCATTTAACGTCGACGGCGCTCAGTAGGGGTGTGTACAGACTCCGGAGGGGCTCCTACAGCCCAAGCGCAATACTGCTGCGGCGTGCAGCCCGATCCTCATATCATAATAACCGCTTCGGCGTGCAGCCCGATCCATCCTCAATCCACAATAATCAGACAAGTCACAAAATAGCTCAATTTACTTATTTCCAAATTCCAGTTCATAATTTATGAAAATACTTTAACTTCTATTTAATTTTTGCAAAACAGGTGACTTAGCATTTCAATACTGTGATTTCAAAGCCAGGACTGAGATCAGTGATTAAGCAAGTATAGCTATCACATATATACAATCCCCTAGGGATGCTACAGGTCGGCACAAGTGTATATCCCACAAATATATCAAACACAGTATATTTCCATCACTAATAGCATATTATCCATATCCGGGATGGACCAAGTCTCAATCCCCAGTCACAATCACTCCCGCACCTGCCACGGGGTATGACCCACGCCCTACTAGCGTCACAATGTGCTAAGCCGGGGTTTCGAACCCTCAGGCTACCATATACACAAACTACTCACCTCTAGCCGGTCGTAGACTCGTTCCAATGCCTTTTCCTTTAGAATTCGCTGCCTCGCGTGTAGAATTTATTCAAACCACAATAATTATGTCATTTACGGGTCAAAGAAACATAACCCATTTTAATTTGCATGAAAAATGCATAAATACACTAAGTTGGTAAAACCCGACCCCGAGCCCACTACCCGAAAAATTCCGAAGTTAGTACCAACGCGATCCTCGTCTCGCCACGAGGTCGTGCATATAAAATTTATCGAAATCGGAGTTCGAATGGCCTTTCAAAACCCAAATTTTTGTTTTCAATTTCTAGGCCACAAACCTTCACAATTTCTACCCAAATTCATGAAGATTGATGTTATTTCTACCATAAAATTATGTTTTTGAGTCAAGAAATTTACCTCCGACGATTACCCGATGAAATCTCAACATTTTCCCGTGAGTTCTTCTCTGTAGGGCTCAAAATTGGTATTTTTGGTGAATAGACCCGCGACTCGTCTATTTCTGGATTTTATTCACTGCCAGACCCTATTGCCCTACGCGATCGCGATGTTCAAATTCTGCCGGCCTCACGCGATCGCGTCGCTCTTCATGCGATCGCGTATCACAAAATCCCGGACCAAATTTTTCTCCTACGCGATCGCGTAGGTACTCATGCGATCGCGATGCCTACCCGGTTTACTCTACACGATCGCGACTTTTCTTCCTGCGATCGCATTGATCTAGCCCCCTGACCCTACGCGATCGCGTCCCCCCGCCCTGCGATCGCGGAGAGCATTTTCCCGCTGCACCGACGTGCAATTTTCTGCAGGTTTTTTCCAAGTCTAAAATGCCCGGTTGATGGTCCGAATTCATCCCGAGGCCCCCAGGACCCCAACGAAAACCACCAATACACTCCAAAATATGATACGGACTTGTTCCAATGATAAAAACACCATCCTAAACATCAAAATCACCATTTTCACACGGATTCAAGCCTAAGTTTCTTCAAAACTTTCGAAACTAACATTCAATCCAAAACCCGATCAAACGATGTCCGAATGACCTGAAAATTTGCGTACATATCCAAAATCACATAACGAAGCTACAAAAATTGTCGGAATTCCATTCCGACCCCCGGATCAAAATCTCACCTAATGTTCGGAATTCTACAAAATTCAACCTTAGCCAATTCAAGCCTAAAACTACTTCGGACCTCCGAATTCGATTCCGATTGCTCTCCTAAGTCATAAATGATCCCCCAAAACTAGTCGAATCATCAGAATCCGATTCCGAGCACTCTAACTCAATAGTCAACTCTAGGTTGACTTCCCATATTCAAGCTTCCTTCACAAAGGCTATTTGCTTCATTTTCAACCTGAATCACTCCTAACTCACCCGATACACTCTAATATTGATATAAAAGCATAAAATATATAAATGCAAGGTAACGGGGTGGTAATTCCTATAACGACGGGGCGGGTCATTACACGGCTCCTCCTCGTATGACAGATCTTTGTCCAACTGGACAGTGCTGAAATCTAACACATGGGTAGGATCACCGTGATACCTCTGAAGCATAGACACATGAAACACTAGATATACGGCTGACAAGCTAGGTGGAAAGGCAAGTCTATAAGCCACCTTTCCCACACGATCAAGAATCTCAATGCGCCAATGAACCTAAGGCTAAGCTTTCTCTTATTCTCAAATCTCATCAAGCCCTTCATAGGCGATACACGGAGCAATACTCGCTCGCCAACCATGAAAGCTACATATCGAACCTTGCAATCCGCGTAACTCTTTTGCAGCGACTGAGCCGAACGAATCCTTTCCTAAATGAAATTAACCTTATCCAAGGCCTCCTGGACTAAATCTATACCCAATAACCGAGCCTCTCCCTGCTCAAACCATCCGACTGGAGACCAACATCGCCTACCATACAACGCCTCATAAGGAGCCATCTGAATGCTGGACTAATAGCCGTTGTTGTAGGCGAACTCTACTAAAGGTAGAAAATGGTCCCAAGAGGCTCCAAAGTCAATAACACAGGCTCGGAGCATATTCTCCAATATTTGAATAGTGCTCTCGGAGTGACCGTCTTTCTGAGGATGGAGCGCTGTACTCAACTGAACATGTGTACCTAACTCCTGCTGAACCGCGTACCTCAGTCTGAAATGATAGATGTCGGCACCCATTAGTCATCTTATTCGAATGACTATATTTGTTGTCACATATTAAAATGTGAAACTGTCTCTAAAATTAAATCACATAAAATATTACAATGTATGTAAGAGAATCTTTTACATTAATTCCACTTGACTTCAAGCTGGTGGTTAGTCTTTTCATCTTTACCTAGTGTATGATGTATTCAATTTTCCATTTAGTTTCAATATTTTTTTAAAAATTTGTATTGCATAGCAAGTGAGGCTTCTAAATTTGCTGTTGATTCTAAACCTCGTAGTTGGAAAATGACTATTTACTATCTCCTTTTTATTAGTAATTTTCTTCACTCTTTTAATACTCTAATAAATACTATTAATATATGCAAGTGATTGCTAGAATTTCTAAAACAAGACTTCCATATTTTCTCCCTTTGTTTGTCTAAATATATTCTTCATGTTTTGTTCTATTGAATTACAAAAAATATAATGAACAAATATTACCTTAAAGCTACAACACTTATCAAAAGGAAACAATTATCCCAAGCAAGTGTTAGACAAAATTAACCCATATTCGTTAAATGTTTATTGATCTACAGAGAAAAGAAAAAGGAATATTACAACTCTAATAATGGAAGCAGACCTTTTCATTTCATCCCGAAAGCAAAACGTAAATTTATAGCCAAAGGAGAAAAAAGGAAAAAACAAATAAAGAAAATAATCAACATAAAATATGATAATTAAGAATAAGTGCATTAGATTGAAGATTTCAAGGGTATAAATTAATATACTCCATAGATACATATGGTAGGTCTCCTTTAAATATAGGCACAAAGAAACATCATAGTATAATATATGGGGAAGATAGTATTTGTAATTGGTTAACAATTGGAAAGCAATAACACTTCCCAACATAAACTAAGTCCGTTGAGGTTTCTTTTATCTGGGGGTTGTTATTGGAGTTGAGCAAAATAAACCAAACAAGAAGGGCAGACTTTTATCTGGCAAAAAGAAGAAAAACAGGAAAAGTGACATGAATTCACTTCATTATTCTTCCTCCGATTTGTTCCATTGCTACAAATGTTGTTTCAAAAGTATTTTACAATCTTTCGTGATAAAAACCTTCTTTACATATAAAACAGAAAAATAGAATTTAAGATGATAATAATTACGAATTTTAATATGTATAGATGTAATTCAGGGAGTAACCAAAACATAATTCCAAGTATAAATAATGCATCCATTTAGAAGCAACTGAATTCATACTTCAAAATGAATACATATAAGTTTACCACTTATATAGATTGTAGCACGCATATATAAGAAATAAACATAACACTTATGATGAAAGCTTATATTACCTTAGATGAATATACAACATCCGAGGAGAAGTAAGATTTCTATAATTTAATTAATGAAATATTTGAAAACCACAATCTGAAAGATGTAACTCAGGGACCTTGACGACTTAATTATACCCGATAAATTGCATTTTGTATCTCCATAAAAAATTAACTGTTAGAGAAACAATACACAGTAAATCATTAATAAAAAAAATATAAACTAACAATTATATAATATTTAGACATAGCTGATTAAAAAAGGTCTACCATGTTTGATAAGAAACGAGAAGTACAATAAAAGCGTAGGAATCATAATCGATTCTTTTTCATCTTATGAATAACCTCTGAGATTACTAACTTCACAAATTCCCCGGATTTTGATAGGAACAAAGAGAAGTGTGTAGTTGGACAACAATTAAGAGTCCTTATAGAAATTAATAGTGATTTACTGTAGTACAATTTTATCTTTTAGGTTGACATAAAATGTATATTTGCAATACGTATGGGAAGGTTAAGGCCTAATTTATTTGCACTTAATGGAGGTCTGAATCTTAATCATTCACATCCCAGACATTAAGTGTGTTTGTTTTGAAAGTTTGAATCTTAATTATTCAGATCTTAATCATTAAGTGTGTTTGTTTTTTACTTCACAACCACTTAATGGGTCTGAATAGGCTTGTATGATTAAGATCTATATCAGAGACTTAATTTCATTAAGATGCTATCACATATTTATTATTAACTGCTGTCACCGCCTACCATTATCAACTACCACCATGTCACCACCACCACCATACCCAACCACAACCACAACACATATCCCCACCCCCTACCACCACCACCACCACCACTTCCACCACCACCATGCCACCATCATCTTTAATCATAGCCACCATTATCGATCATCACCACCTATTATCCCCACCACTCCAACCACCATCCTTCTCACCCGCAATTAACACTCATCCGCATCAACTATCACAACTGATCACCCCATCACTCAACAAGTACAGTTGGCACTGCCCATCATTATAACCTACTACCACCCACCTACCACCTTCCTCAATCATAACTATTACCACCACCCGATATTATTAACTATCACCACCCACCACTACCATCCTCAATCATAATCGCTACCACTACTAATCACTACTAACTACTAGCATGAACCACTATCATCAACCAAACCTACCACCAACTATCGCCTCTAGTCGGCATTCACACATTAGCCATCACCACCAACAACTATCATATTTTAAAAAATATATATATATTTTATTGATAGAATATTAGGTTACTTAGTATTTAATTTGAATTTTATGTTTATTAATGTGACGACCCAAAGGGTCATCGCCTGTTTTCCTCGTCTGTTCCGCGCTTTCGAGGCCTTAAAACCTTATTTTATATTGCCTCGATTTATGTGCATAGTCCGGGCATGTAGCATGAAAATTTTGTGTTGGAATATGTGAACTCTATGGAAAATTTGAAGAATTTTAATATTAATATTGATATGGTTGACTTCGGTCAACATTTTTGGTAAACGGACTCGGACCCGAGATCGGACGATCCCGAAAGGTCCGTAGGAAAATATGGGACTCGGGCATGCGTCCGGAGTCGAATTCTGAGGCCTAGAGCCCAAGATATGAATTTTTCCATTAAATTATTTTTGCTAAAATTATTAAATGAAAATTGATTAAAAGACCATGGTATCGGGCTCGTATTTTGGTTCCGACGTCTGGTACAAGTCTTAAATATTATTTAAGTACTTCCTGCAAAGTTTGACAGCATTTAAACGTCGTTTGATGTGTTTTGAACCATGAGTTCCAAATTTGAAAGTTTATGAAGTTTAAAAGAAGAAATCATGAATTTGAGGCTTGATTCTATGAAAACGATGTTATATTAGCGATTTGATCATGCGAGCAAGTTTGTAGTATGTTTTTGAGGTTGTGTGCATGTTTGGTTTGGAGCCCGAGGGCTCGGGTGAAGATTTGATAGGCCGTTAGAGCAGATTTTGAAAAATAACACAGTTGGTATTTTTCCCCAGCTTGTATCTTCGCAATTGCGAAGAATTACTCACAATTGCGAAAGTCCCCAGAAACAGCCCAGGTTCGCAGAAGCGAACAATATATCGCAAATGCGAGGAGGCCCTTGAATGGTCTTAGTTCGCAAATGCGAACAATAGATCGCAAATGCGATGATGCGCAGGAAACACTTGAGTTCGCAAATGCGATCTATATATCGCAAATGCGAGGATGTCAGGGAAAGCACATGTTCGCAAATGCGAACCATTTTCTCGCAAATGCGACACCCGCAGTCAAGACATGCTATGTTCGCAATTGCGAACAGATGTTCGCAATTCCCATATCCGCAGTTGTGCAATCTGATACTTAAACGAATTTTAAACCCTTTTTCACCATTCTTTTAAAACCCAACACACCACACACGATTTTCCAAGAGCAATATCACTTCAAATCACTTGTAAGTCAATTTTTACTTAACTATTTCAATTCCTAACATCATTAAACATGTTTTACAAGAAAAATCAAAGGTTTTCATGGTTGAAATTGTTGTTTTTGGGTAGAACCTAGATTTTTCATAAATTGGGGAATTGGACCTCGATTTAAGGTCCGATTTCAAAATAAATCATATAATTGAACTCGTGAGGGAATGGGTAACCGGATTTTGGTCCGAACCCCGAGTTTCGACCACGTGGGACCGGGGGCGTTTTGGGAAATTTTGGGTTAAACTTTGAGAAAACCATTTTTATGCATCCAAACCAATTTATATAGTAGTTATTAAAGTAATTGAACCAATTGTGATTAGATTCGAGTGAGTTGAAGGTTGAAATTCGAGGTAAAGCGATAGTTAAAGGTTAATTGGACTTCAATGCTTGAGGTAAGTGTTTGATCTATCCTAGCTTGAGGGAATAAGATTGAATGTGTTAATTGCTAATTGCTATGTGATCGAGTGTGGTGTATAGGCTGTGGTGACGAGCATCTATACACTGGCATCTAGCATGACCGTGAGTCGTTTGTTGACATATGTTGTGAGTTAATGTGGGATGTTCTTAAGTCATGTTCTTGAACCCTTGCCGGGTTGTGAAAGTTGATTATTGTTTCCCTTGCCGGGACTTTATTGTGTTGTTGTTGTTGTTCCCTTGTCGGGATATTGTTATTATTATTGTTTCCCTTGCCGGGACGGTTCATATTACTTATTTCATTCTTTTGCCCTTGACTGTGATTGTTATTTGGGGTAAGGAAGAGTGATAATGCACGAAGGGTGATGCCGTGCCATTTTTACTTATGTTCGCACGAAGGATCATTCCGTGCCTTGTTTTACTGTTTATGCACGAAGGAACATTCCGTGTCGTTGTTACTTAATTTATGCACGAAGGATCATTCCGCGCCATGTTTATTATTTATGCACGAAGGGACATTTCGTGTCGTTGTTACTTAAACCATGCACGAAGGATCATGTCGTGTCATGGATGTGAGGATGAGAGTAAAAGCACGAAGGGTGATGTCGTGCACTTTTATTTGATTATTTGGTGAGGATGAGAGTAAAAGCACGAAGGGTGATGTCGTGCACTTTTATTTGCTTATTTGGTGAGGATGAGAGTAAAAAGCACGAAGGGTGATGTCGTGCACTTTTATTTGATCATTTGGTGAAGATGAGAGTAAAAGCACGAAGGGTGATACCGTGAAACCATTTAAATTTCTTGCTTTGCAATAACTGATTCTGCTACACCCTGTTTTTATCTTACAGATTTATGATGTGTTGCTGATTGTTCTCCCCCAGCATGTTACATCCCTTGTTAGTTGTGTTACTCAATATCTCTGTTATTTTGTGGTACATACATATATAGAACTGCACAAGTTTATGTGAGTGTCTGGTCCTAGACTTGTCACTACTTCGCTGGGATGCACTTACCAGCACATGGGGTCAGATTGTGCTAATACTACACTTCTGTGTATTTTTGCATAGGTCCAGGTTTTGAGCAGGAGCAGCAGCAGTAGAGTACTAGTGGGACTTCTGTACTTCTGAGACCGAGGTAGCTTGCAGGCGTCCGCAGGCCCGGCGTCTCCTCTATCCATTTTATTATTGTTGTGGTCTCATTTTGCCCAGACAGACGGTTGTTAATTATTTTCTTTCAGACCATTATGTGCAGTTATTCCTTAGTAGTTCGTGAGTTGGTGACTCCACAACTTGGGTAGAGGATTTATGTCAGTTGCTTGACAATATTATTATTCATCTCTTATTCGAAAGACTTCCGCATTTAAAAATTTGAGTAATTATTTCTTGCTATTAAATATGAGAACAAAAATAATGGTATGAATATGAAAATGTTGAATGAGTTGGCTTGCCTAGCTACCACGAGTAGGCGCCATCACGATCCCGGCGGTGGGGGAAATCCGGGTCATGATAATTAATTTTCAAATAAAGATAAATTTTATACATTCAGATGTTAAAAATCAAATTGTCTTAATTATTTCTATTCAGATCTTAATACACATCTTAATATATTCAGATGTGTATTCAGATTCAGATGTCTCAATCTTAATACACATATTGATATTCATATGTGTATCCAGATTCAGACGTCTTAATTTTAAAAAAAAACAAATGAGGCCTAAGTATTGTCCTTAAGCGAAGGGTAATATTGTGATTTAACTTTTAAAGGTTATTATATATATATATATATATATATATATATATATATATATATATATATATATATATATATATATATATATATATATATATATATATATATATATAATTAATATACCAAGTAATCAATATACCAAGTAATCACACAAACTCGTCATTCATTTGATTATGCAAATTGTTATTACTCAATTTCAATGTTGATAGAGAAAATGAACATTGATTATATTTTAACTATTGATCTATTGGTTTAGATGTGTTAATGCTTAAGATAAGAGATATGGTTCAAACCTCAACATTTTTTTATTTCAAAAATGAGGTACAAAGAATTTAAAACAAAGATGAAGCAAAAGAGACTCGAACTCGTGACACATTCAAGAAGGATAAAGCGCCTAACCAACTGTGCTACACCCTATTATTGTCAAGTGGTGTCACTTTATTACATTTAACTTCATTCTTTCTGTTGGAGTTTTACTATACATTTTATTTAGTAAAAATTTCGGACGAAGCGGTGTCACATGACACCGCTTGGGCTAAGGTAGCTCTGTCCCTGCTTTCCACTGCGAAAAAATCTCTCTTTCCCTCTACTTCTTTGATTCCAAGTATTTTCCCCACTTATTCTCTTCCTTTTTTGATAGTAAAAGTGATTTTACCCTCATCTTCTCGAACAAATAGTGTTCTCTTTCCCATTGTTTGACCCAAAAGCTATCGGTTGCTTTATGAGTTAGGGACAATCAAAGATTATAAGAGGGTAAATCGGAATCAGTGGTAATATATTCAAGGAGATTTCTATGATTCGTATGCAGATTGTTCTAGTGAAATCGTAAGAAAACTTATTGAAATATTAGAACTAGCCAACAATAGAGAAATGAGATAGAGAGAGAATCATAGTTAGAGGTTATATTATTAATGAATAATAACACTTGTCTTACAAATGAGGGAGGCATTTCCTTATATAGAAGGAAGGCCCCCTCGCCAGCATATTACTTTATTCCAGGACTATTGTTATTACAAAAACAGAAATAGGCGGAGGAGAAGGGACGCCTAGACGGGCGAGTTTGTCAATACGCCTTTATAGTCGGGGGCGTACTCCTTCTCGTCGTATGGGTGTGGAGGAAGGTCTACTCGACGTCTGTAGCCGTATAGGGAGGTGTACTCGACTCACATTAATCATATCTGATTCGACCTCATATAGTTAGTCCCTCCGCTTGTTGGAGATATATTCGACATATATCTGCAATAGGTGGAAAAAATCGACCCGTCTCGGATCTATCCGCGTGTGCATATGTGGCATGTTCTTTTGAACCGTCATTTGCTGACGACATGCGTCATGATTGCAGCTGCTCCCGAGGCAGGCCAAAAAGATGATGTGACGTTTCGGTTTCCCGCCTCCTTTTCTGATACTAACCTCTTTGAATCCCGTGTACTTGCCCGCTATAAATAGTGAGGGATTTCAAAATTTTCCATTCTTTGGATTATTACAAAAAGTTCTTTGTACTTCTGTCATTCATCTTTTCTTATAGCAATACTTAACAGCTTTTCGTATTGACTTACTCCTACCTTTGGTGCTAGAATAAAGCAGCTTAATTTTTGTCTTGTTTATTAGCTGCTTTGAAGTGGATTCATGTGTCTTCAAGGATTTCATCACCAGCTTGAGGGACTTTTTTCTACCATTATTGAACAAGTTACGACCATCTGCAAATGACATGTGATTTGTTTGAGAACCCTATGTGGTTATATATCTTATTTAACATGGTAGAAAGTAGTTCTACGCAGTTATAACAAAAAGAGAAGGTGAAATGTGTCTAAGAATCATATTAACCCATTGCTCGAAGAACCCCAATTTCCTCATTAAGTATGTCCACTCTACCTTATCATATGCCTTATTCATATTCAATCTAATAGTATGTCCAGTCTACCCTGTCATATGTCTTACTCAGATCCAATTTCATCATGACATTGTCGTTGTCTTTAATAATTCTTGTGCTAACAATAGATTCTTGAAATCGGCCTACCCCTGATAAAACCCGAATGTTTCTTGGGCAACATTGGTGTCACACCTTCCCTTTTACGCACATATGTGCCGCTGTTTACTACTACACCCCGGGAATGGATATAATAATAATCAGGGAAGGAGTTTTTCCAATTTAAGGACAGTCGAAACAGGATCAATTTATTCAATTTTCAGAGTCGCCACTTGGGAAAATAATGGTGTCCCAAGTCACCGGTTTAATCCCGAACCGAGAAAATTTATGACTCTGTATTACACTCTGCGAAACTACAAACCTGGATAAAGAATTCTGTTAACCCGGGTGTTAGGCACTCCCGAATTCTGTGGTTTTAGCACGATCGCTCAACTGCTATTTTTTATTTTTATCTGATTTCTTATATATTTTAATTATGTGCTTTTATTTTCCGCTTTTCAATTTTAGAATAATTGCGACGTCACGAAGACACATTTCGAGTCACACCGCAACTAGTACGCCTGTGACTTTAATGCGTTTCAGTTTCGCTGAGAGATAGATTTGGGTCACATAAATACGCACCCGTATTTAGGAAAGTAGTTTTATTAAAGTCGTGCCTAAAGAGTCTATCGTGTTGTTAACTTTGGGAAAGACCGTGAAATTTACTAAACGGTCCTTCCAAGTCTAAGATTTTCATAACAATTTATTTGAGGGCCCAGCAATTGTGTATTTTTGTCTGGCGAGGCTCGTCTCATTATTTTATTTAAGGTCAATCCTAACATGACTATGATTTTTCTACTTAATTGGTCTCTAATAATAAACAAAGGTCCTAATTTATTATTATTAAGGAATGCCATAGCCTTATCAATTAAACATTAACGGGCCAAGTGCCATTTTAACCTTAGGTCCAAGGAACTCAATTTATACATGCTCGATTAATTCTTTTCAAATGCTGGGCTTGAGAGAAGCCCAAACAGAAGAGCAGAACATGACATACGTTAATTAAGGGATCAAAATCCCTGAAAACTGAGCAGGCTATACGATCAATTCGCCTGAATCAAATATAGTAAAACAATATACTTATTTTTTTGTTTGAACATATTAAACTTATTACAAATTAAATTTTCCATAAACTAACTATCGTAATTTGCAGAACTAATACGAATTAGCTTTCTTAATATACAGTTGAATCTCTTGGAAGTTGAATAGCTATCAAATTATTACTAAACTAACAGATTTTAACTAATATACTAAAGTGATTCTCAAATGACTATTTTTAAACATAAATCGTTGCTTCCAAGCCCAATGCTACAATTTCAGTTAAACCTTTCTTAATAACTAAACCATATTTGAGATGTTCATCAAATGCAACCAAACTTATTTATATACTATCGATGTAAATGATTGTTGAACTATAAATCAATAATTAACTGGCAAGCTAATACGGTATATTTATTTTTACAGTCCAAGTACTTCTAACATTTAAGAAATAACAGTCCAATTATGACTTACAAGTAGAAAACAGTCTTTAAAATCTACTACATGTAATCTACTTATTTTATGTATAAAAAGAAAACTAAAAGAAAACATGAAGGAGAAGATTGCAGCAACATAGCTTCAAAACAGCTTTTATTTCATAAGCTTTGGAGATTTACAAGATGTGTACCTGAAATTAGGGCAGATCCATTAGATCTAGCAAATACAGCAGCAATGTATGATTTAACAGGTATTTCAGCAAAAACAGTCACAACAACAGCAATTGGAGTGATTCAGCAAACATTATTTCAGCATAACAGTCACAACAACAGTAGATCAATGACAATGAGATCAAACGCAATCCAGGGAGGCATTTTTCACAACAAAAACAAAGCAGAAACAGCTTTGATCTTCAAATTCTAGAACTTCGAATTGTTTCAAAACCAGATTTCATATTCAAATTACTGTAATTACAGCTTTTTACTGATTTGTGGTTGATTCTCTTATTGTTTTTGGATTTTTGATATGTATTTGAAGATAAAAGAGAATAAAATGATCTGAAAATGTTAATCTCAGATCTGAAATTTAACAGACTGTTTTTGTGGGATTTTTCTGGTTTTTCTTAAGCTTGTTAAGTTTCTCTAAGGTTCTCCCCAATTTTTCAAATTCCAAAGGGCTCCAAAAATCTATCAAAGGTTCAAAAAAAAAGGTCCCTATTTCTGCAGAATTTCTGCTTATTTATAGACCCAAATATGAGGGAAATTCAAATTTGAATTATTTCAATGAAAACCCTCTAATTTCTAGTTTATTAGGCATATTACTGCACTTATTCTATTAAAAGTTACACTAAAACCCCATCTATAAGGTTCTACTATGTTCTAATATATTGTAATATGTATTGTACCCCTACTTGCTTAAGAAAACTACTAATTCTACCCTTTTCTATACCCAAACTGCCAGTAAACCTCTATATTTATAACAGTTTTACCATTTCTTATCCCAATTGTACCCCTTCTCTTTTAATCTTATTATAATTATACCAATTTCCTTTTCCCAATTTACCCCTACTTCTTAAGGTTTATTACATTTCTAAATTCTATATTTTATTCTTATTTTAACCAATTTTTAGATTTGTATTTATCAAATAGCCACAATTAAGTAATTATAGTTCAATTAACCAATTAGCCATTTTAACTATTTAAAAGTAAGAATTAGTTCAATTATTTAAATTCACATTACATCAATAACCAACCCTAGGCAGTCTTACAAACATAGCCACTTTTGATCAATTATTCATTTAACAAGACTCGGGGAACAATTTGATAGATGGTTGAATCTTGTTAACCAAAATAACAAATCGTAATTGGATCTATCAAGTAAACTCCTTAGGTGGATACGAATCGTTTGATTTTAACTATCGACCTACTTGAATCTAAAAATGTTTAAGGGCGAATCTTATAATCGAACTAATCACTATTCGAACAGCTATAACCAATACTTCCTAAGTGTTAATCAATATCGAATTCAATGAATTTAAACAAAACTCCAACAATACAAAAGGAATCATAATTGACAGAGCTTGAAATTATTCAAGTAGAAAACTACTAAACAAACAATTATTCCACAACAATACAGAAGTCCATAGTTGACATACTATGAATCAACTGTTAATAAACAAAACAAAACATACTACTGTTAAACAAAATAAAACATACTATTGTTAAACAAAACAAAACATACTACTGTTAAACATATTATTGAACAAATTACATCGAAACATGATGAAATCAGAAAGAAAGAAGGAGAGACGCAAGCATATAAAGAATTAAATGTATCGAAGTGCTTAGCTTTCTGTTATTTTTTACTTTCTTGTATTTTCTCTTCGATTTCTTGATTATTTCTTCATTTTCTTTATTAATTTCTTTAATCAGCAGATTTTCTTGAAATTTCTTGAATAGACTCTGAATCTTGAATTTTCGGCAGCTTTGGACTTAAAATTTCTTGTCACAGTGTATGTAACGTTAAAAAGAATGGTGGGATGTTAGTTTTTGAGGGTTTGGGTGGCGGCGCCGCCGTGGGAGGTGGGTGGCGGCGCAACTAGGGTTTGTTATTTGGGGAGTTGTGGTGGTATTTGAAAGAAACCCATTTTACGATAGTGATGAGGAAGACGGGGGGGATTTTGTGTTAATTTGACCGGGAAATGAGGCCGGCCGCCGCCGTAGATGGCGGAACCCTAGGCGGCGGTAAGGAGATGAGGTGAGGAAAGGGGAGGGGGTCATGTGACTGTTTAGAGAGGCGAATGAAAGAGAGGGGGGGGGGGTAATACGTTATTTTTGTATAATTGTATTAAACTTTGAAGACCAATCTTGGACCGTTAGATTTTAAAAGAATAGACAGTTGTGACTTTTGCGGCATTAAACGTCACCGTTTTTAGAGAAAAGGGGGGGAACCGGTATGGGTCTTGTTCTTTGGGCCTGGGCGTGGTTTTTGCATTTGGGCCACCGAAGGGGTTATGTATTTCAGCCCAATTCGTCCCTTTATTATTATAAGTAGTGTATTGTAATTTTTTTGTATTTTATTTCCTTTCTTTTGTTCATTTTATTTTGTATTTTGTATTTTATTTTCTTTGTATTTTGGCATTTTTTTATATTTCAATTTTCCTTTATATTTTCTATATTTTTCCTATTTTGTAATTATTTGGACTTTATTAAAACTATTAAACTAATTACCTTCTTTTTTGGTAATTTTTCAATTTAAGCAAACTAATGTTACTTTTGATTTTCTTTATTTTGTTAAAATAAATTAGTACCTACTACGTGAGAAATTAATTTCTAAATGTATTTTTTTGTATTTTTTTTATTTATCACACGCAAATAACATGCAAACAATCAACACAAAATTCACATAAATTATTAATAATATGAAAAAATTATTTATTTGAATTTTATAGGAACAACTCATGTGTAGGGTAAAACTTACGTGCTCACAATTGGTACCAACCTTGCATTCAATGTCTTGGAAATATACTTGAAACATTACACATGCTGATATGCCTTAGCTTTAAGACTAGACGGAGATACTCGTGCTATGCACGGGCTTAATGCCCGATACAGTTTGCCCACTCTTATTTATTTATAAATTGTTCTTTCAATTCTCGGCACTTGAAAGCTTTGCAAAATACTTTCCTAGTAATGTACAGTCTTATCATTATTCATTCCCAACCACGTCTATCAGAAGACCGTGAATTACAACATGATGTACCATGGCAAGTTGTATTGCGCCAAAAAAAAAGGGAAATTGTTCTCATCTTCAAGTACATCAAAAGCGCTATATAGCAGCCTCAAAAAGAAAGTAATTTCAAATATTGATGTATGCCGTTTCAAAGGGATGATCTACTCTCGAATAAACATTAGTTAAAGTAGACAACTAAAGCTAAACAGACACCAATATTCAAGGATTGACAAAAGCAAAGAGAAGCTCCAGAATTAACAAGCCCACAAAGTACATAGTGCGAGCGTCAAATTACTTCGAGAAACTAACTATGACACAAAGAACAAAATGAACAGAAAATATATGGGATATTCAATAAGCATCAGATTGGATAGATTTTTGCTGTATTTTTATCAAGTCAGTGAATCCTAAAGAAGATTATATCTCTCTTGAGTCAACTACTCTTCCTCTCTTTTTGGCAAATAGTGAAATTCAATGTTATTGCTCTAATTGTCCATCTTTGACTTTTAATTTCTTGCCACCATGAAGATTTAATCAAAGATAGTTATGCAAGTCAGAGTGAAGTGAGACATACATCTGTGACCAAAATCAATTGGTCACCATTTGACCATAAAGACCAGGTACTACATGGGATTGTCCATTTGTCATCTAGGGTTCTTCTTTCTAATTCTAAACTACTCTGAAAGCCATTTTAATTTCTTTAATTTTCATCTTTCTTCCAGTCGTTCTTTTTCCTCTCATCGCTCACGGGATACCTTTAGGTTAGTTCTTATTCTGGTCTTTAATTTCATTCTACAGGTTTTATTTTGGTTGCAATTTTTTAGTTTTCTCTACTCAATGTTAAACTATGATTGGTTTGAACCCAAAAAGGTTTGATTACATAAACAGTCTTGGCAATTCAATGGTGATTGTGATTTATATTTTATTTTATGTTATATAAATTATCTACTTTAGGAATAAATTAAATATTAAGATTACAGAATGTATACTCTATTTTAAAGGAATGTTATCAAATGCCTAAAAATAGATATCCAACAATAAAAGAAAGATAGATGAAGCCCTGATAGTCTGTTAGTCTCTTACTTTATCTGTTTGTACCAATTTCTAAGTTGGAAATATTATGATATGATAAAAATAATTTTCAGGTATTAACTTCACTCAAAAGAGTGATATTTCCACTCAATATGAAGTTTTAAACATTGATAAGAAGCTACTTTTATTGGTAGTCACATATGTACTGCCAGCTGTAAGTTTTACTTTGTAATGGTTATTTATTTTCTTGTGATCTAAATTTTTATTTAGCTATATGCAGTTAAAGATGCATATTTAATTGCAGCTTTCCATGATTTATCTTCTAGTTCTTTTTTCCCTCAAAATGAATAACCATAGTATTGGTTTTTGAGCACCTTAACTGCACAATGTTTCGTACACTTGTGCTTTATAGAAACTAATTTCATGCTTAAAAACATTTATGGGAGCCGAAAAATAATAACCAGAATCCACAAATATCTTTGTTACTAACTTATGGAAGTGCTGAATATCAGTCAACTTCTCTAACTCAATTATTGTCCAAAGTTTTTCGAAGCCAAATTTCAGAAAAAATATGAGAAATTTTCCAACATAATTTTTGCAGACAGGTTAATGTCTCCAAAAGAGAAACTTGGATTGTTTAATTAAGTAGCGTATCTGTCACGATCCCAAATCCGGTTGTGATGGCGCCCAGCATATTGCTAAGCCAGCCTGACCAATCAATATCAACAACGGAGCTAGAAGCTCTCTTTAACCCATTTAAGCATATTAATACACGAAATAACAACGATACATATAACGAAAACGGGAAACCAAGTCTCATAATACATCAACTCCCATAGACCGAAGGGTCAAGAGTCATGAGCCTCTACTGGACATGAGTGTATAAAGGTTTACAAGATACCAAGTGCGGAAAGAAAAGTCAATACAAATCAAGAGACAGTAAGAAGGAATATCGGGTCCTGCGGACTCTGCAGCTACCTCGAATATCCACAAATGTCGCCTCGCACGACTACTGGATCACTGCTGAGAGGTACCTGGATCTGCACACAAGGTGCAGGGAGTAAAATGAGTAATGCCGGACTCAGTGGTAATAAACAAGGGTAAGACAGCGCAGATAAGAAATCCGCAATAAAGCACTATGTAAAGCTGTAATCAAATACCCTGTCACAGAATCAATATCAACTGTACCTGTACCAACAAGTACCAGCAAAACAGTATAACAGCTAGCAGATGTAGCTAAATGCAATGCAATGCATGATACGACCGCTACGGCGCGTAGCCCGATCCAATTTGGGTACCCGTGCTCACTGTGGGGGTTCAGACTCCGGAGGGGCTCCTACAGCCCAAGCACAATATCACTGCGGCGTGCAGTCCGATCCAACATATATACCGTTGCGGCGCGCAGCCCGATCCACTACCAGTCAGCTAATATGCAAATACAGCCTCGCAGGCTCAAAAGTAGTTTTGAAAACATTTTTATCATTTTTTAGTTGTTAAACAGTAATACCAAGTTCCAGAGATTGGAAATAGCATGATAACAGAAATAGCTACGGATCGGTAGTAACTAACATGTCAATATGATAAGACAATGATAACGATCCTCGCGGGATCCAATAACTGGCTCACGGCCCACTTGTATACTCATCCGCCCAAGAAGGGGGTTCAACGGCTCAAGAATAGCCAATGTCATAACACAGTATCAACAAGTTGGACTACGCCATAGTCCCCAATCACAATCGACCCCGCACTCACAAGAGAGTATGTGTCTCGCCGCTATACAGCGTCACAAAGTGGTATACCGGGGTTTCGAACCCGCTGGTCATCACCCACATCTATTACTCACCTCAATACGGTGCGACGACTACTCCGCAATGCCCTTGCCACGAGAATCAAGCTCCGCACGCGTAGAATCTGATCAAATACAGTAGAAACACAACAAATTAGGCCAACGGGACGACACCCAATCAATACAACTCAATTTACATCAAAATTCCCAAAGTTGTCAAAACCCGACTTTCGGTACGCTTCTCAAAAAATTACAAAAGTCACATATTCGGAATCATCATCTCGATACGAGTCTAGGCATATAACATTTACCAAAATCGGACTCCATTTGCCCACTCAAATCAGTGTTTTTCTTTAATTTAGGCCTCGGGCTCAAACCCACCTTTAATCTTCCATTTACAGGGATTTAACCAAGGATTTCATGTTAAAATGATGTAATTAAGCCACAAAACTTACCTCTAACGAAACCCCGATGATTTCCCAGCAATCTCCCGTCAATTTCTTCTCTTGGAACTCAAAAATGGAGGTTTTGGGTATTAAACCCGCGACTGACCAGTTCTAGTTTTTTAATTTCACTGCCAGCCATTTTTACCTTACGCGTTCGCGATGTACCCTACGCGAACGCGATGCCTTGCTCATTTCCTTCATCGCGAACGCGACACGAAGTCATGCATCCGCGAAGACCATTCTCCCCAGCCACGGATTTTTCCTTTACGCGTTCGCGTCCCATTCCACGCGAACGCGTGGCTTCTCATTTTCCTCTTACGCGAACGCGAACCTACCCACGCGAACGCGATGCTCACAACCTTCCTCTTACGCGATCGTGTCCCCCAGCATCGCGAACGCGAAGACCATTTTCCCCCGGCCTACGCGAACGGGGGCCTAGCCCTCGCGAACGCGTAGGCTTAACTGGTGCCCAGTGATCTACAGATTACAGCAACCCCTTTCTTGTTTCAAAGTGCCGGATAATGGTCCGGATTCACCCCGAGGCCCCCGGGACCCCAACGAAAACCACCAACATACCCCAAAACACAATACAAACTTGTTCCAATCATAAAAACACCATCCTAAACATCAAAATCACCAATTACCCACGGATTCAAGCCTAAATTTCTTAAAACTTTCCGAATTACACATTCAATCAAAAACCCGACCAAACGACGTCCGAATGACCTGAAATTTTGCAGGCACATCCAAAATCACCTAACGGAGCTACTGCAACTGTCGGAATTCTATTCCGACCCCCGAATCAAAATCTCACCTACCGTTCGGATTTCGCCAAAATTCAACCTTAGCCAATTCAAGCCTATTTCTACACCGGACCTCCAAATTCAATTCCGATTGCTCCCCTAAGTCACAAATCACCTTCCGGAACTAACCGAATCATCAGAATCCGATTCCGAGCCCTCTAACCAAATAGTAAACTCCATGTTGACTTTCCTTATTCAAGTTTCCTTCAAAAAGGCTACATGCCTCATTTTCAATCCAATTCACTCCTAACACACCCGATAGACTCTAACACTGATATAAAATCATAAAACATGTATTTACAACATAACGGGGTGGTAATTCTCATGACGACGGGCCGGATCGTCACATTCTCCCCCTCTTAAGCAAACGCTCGTCCTCGAGCGGGTCAAGAAACATACCTGAAGTCTCAAACAAGTGAGGATATCTGCTCCGCATCTCCCGCTCGATCTCCCAAGTGGCCTTCTCCACGGGTCGACCTCTCCACTGAACCTTAACTGATGCAATCTCCTTAGACCTCAATTTTCTCACCCGCCGTCCCAAAATGGCAATAGGCTCCACATCATAGGATAGATCACCATCAAGCTGAATGGTGCTGAAGTCTAATACATGAGACGGATCTCCAACGTACTTCCGGAGCATAGACACATGGAATACTGGATGGACGCTGGATAAGCAGGGCGGCAAGGCTAACTCATATGCCACCTCTCCAACCCTCCTGAGTATCTCAAAAGGACCAATGTACCTAGGACTCAACTTTCCTTTCTTCCCAAACCTCATGACACCCTTCATAGGTGAAACCTTCAACAATACTATGTCACCAACCATGAAAGACAACTCTCGAACTCTACGGTCCGCATAACTCTTCTGGCGAGACTGTGCTGTACGAAGCCTCTCCTCTATCAATCTAACCTCACCAGGCTCAAACCATCCCACGGGGGATCTACACCGCCTGCCATACAATGCCTCATACGGGGCCATCTGAATACTCGACTGATAACTGTCTTTGTAGGCAAACTCAGCAAGTGGTAGGAACTCATCCCACGAACCACCAAAGTCAATCACACACGCTCGCAACATATCCTCAAGAATCTGAATAGTACGCTCAGACTGCCCATCTGTCTGGGGTGAAATGCAGTACTCAACTCAACCCGCGTACCCATCTCTCGCTGAAA
Organism: Nicotiana noctiflora; assembly: GCA_032618575.1. Classification (NCBI taxonomy): domain Eukaryota; kingdom Viridiplantae; phylum Streptophyta; class Magnoliopsida; order Solanales; family Solanaceae; genus Nicotiana; species Nicotiana noctiflora. The sequence continues at coordinate 5,366 of JASVEL010010714.1, read as the reverse complement.
TGCTCTCCAAAACTGAGAAGTGAACTGAGTACCCCTGTCGGATATGATAGACACCGGAACTCCATGCAACCGAACAATCTCTCGAATAAAGATCGCTGCCAACCGCTCCGATGAGTAGGTAGTACTAACTGGAATGAAGTGAGCTGACTTGGTCAGCCTATCCACAATCACCCATACAGAATCAAACTTCCTCGCCGTCCGAGGGAGTCCAGTAACAAAGTCCATAGTGACCCTCTCCCATTTCCACTCAGGAATATCAATGCGCTGAAATACACCACCGGGCCTCTGATGCTCGTACTTAACCTGCTGACAGTTGAGGCACCGTGCTACATGTCTGACAATGTCCATCTTCATCTTTCTCCACCAATAGTGCTATTTCAAATCTTGATACATCTTCACGGCTCCTGGATGGATAGAATACCGCGAGCTATGGGCCTCCTCCAGAATCAACTCACGAAGGCCATCAACATTGGGCACACATATCCGGCCCTGCATCCTCAATACGCCGTCACTATCAATGGTGACATCTCTAGCATCATCATGCTGAACTCTGTCCCTCAGGACAGCCAAATGTGGATCATCATACTGGCGCTCACGAATACGATCATATAGAGATGACCGAGATACAACACAAGCCAATACCCTGCCGGGCTCCGAAATATCTAACCTCACTAGCCGATTGGCTAGCACCTGAACATCATAAGCAAATGGCCTCTCCTCACCTGGAATATATGCCAAGCTCCCCATACTGACCGCCTTCCGGCTCAAAGCATCGGCCACCACATTGGCCTTTCCCTGATGATATAATATAGTAATGTCATAATCCTTCAGCAACTCAAGCCATCTCCGCTGTCTCAAATTAAGGTCTTTCTGTTTGAACAAGTTCTGGAGACTACGATGCTCGGTATACACCTCACAAGACACGCCGTACAAATAGTGCCTCGAAATCTTCAAGGCACGAACAATGGCGGCTAGCTCCAAATCATGAACAGGATAGTTCTTCTCACGTGGCTTCAATTGTCGAGAAGCATAAGCAATTACCTTACCTTCCTGTGCATCAACACACAACCTATCCCCACTCTCGAGGCATCACAATAAACAGTATATGAACCTGAAGCTGATGGTAATACTAACACTGGAGCTGTGGTCAAAGCTGTCTTGAGCTTCTGAAAGCTCTCCTCGCACTCATCTGACCACACGAATGGTGCACCCTTCTAAGTCAATTTGGTCAATGAAGAAGCAATGGATGAAAATCCCTGAACAAACCGGCGATAATATCCCGCCAAGCCAAGAAAACTCCTGATCTCTGTAGCTGTGGACGGTCTAGGCCAACTCTGCACCGCCTCTATCTTCTTCGGATCAACCTGAATACCATCACGAGACACCACATGTCCCCGAAATGCTACGGACTCGAGCCAAAACTCGCACTTGGAGAATTTAGCATATAGCTTCTCCTCCCTCAATCTCTGCAACACAATACTCAAATGTTGAGCATGCTCCTCCCGACTACGGGAGTAGACTAGAATGTCATCAATGAACACAATCACAAATGAATCCAAATAGGGCTTGAACACACTGTTCATCATATGCATAAATGTTGCTGGGGCGTTGGTCAGCCCAAAAGACATCACAAGAAACTCATAAGTGACCATATTGGGTCCTGAATGCAGTTTTCATAATATCCGAGTCCCTGATCTTCAGCTGATGATAGCTCGAACGAAGATCAATCTTAGAAAACACCCTCGCACCCTGTAGCTGATCAAACAAATCATCTATGCGCGGTAGAGGGTACTTGTTCTTCACTGTCACTTTGTTCAATTGCCTATAATCAATACACATTCGCATGGAACCATCTTTCTTTTTAACAAATAATACCGGCGCACCCCACCGGGACACACTAGGGCGGATGAAACCCTTATCCAGAAGCTCCTGAAGTTGCTCTTTCAGTTCTTTCAACTCAGCTGGTGCCATCCGATAAGGAGGGACGGATATGGGCTGAGTGCCCGGCACCAAGTCAATGCCAAAATCAATATCCCTGTCCGGCGGCATGCCCGGCAGGTCTGAGGGGAATACATCTGGGAAGTCCCTCACAACAGGTACAGAATCAATGCTAGGAGACTCAGCTCCCACATCTCTCACAAAAGCTAAGTACGATAAACACCCTTTTTCAACCATCTTCTGAGCCTTTAAGAACGAAATAACACGGCTAGGGACAAAATCAGTCGAACCCCGCCACTCAATCTAAGAAATACCAGGAATGGCCAACGTAACTATCTTAGCATGACAGTTCAATATAGCGTGGTACGGAGACAACCAGTCCATACCCAATATAACATCAAAGTCCACCATCCCCAACGATAACAAATCTGCCTGGGTCTCCAGACCCCCAATAGATATAACACAGGATCTATAGACATGATCCACAACAATCGTATCACCCACGGGGTGGATACATGAACAGGTAAATCAAGACTACCACGAGTCGCACCCAAATGATGTGCAAAATAAGAGGACACGTAAGAATATGTGGACCCCGGATCAAATAGAACAGAGGCATCTCTGTGACAGACAGAAATGATACCTGTAATCACAGCATCGGAGGCAACTGCATCACGCATGTCAGGAAGTGCATAGAATCGCGCCTGGCCTCCACCAGATCTCTCCTCGCCCCTGGGGCGACCACGAGAAGACTGACCTCCACCTCTACTAGACTGAGATAGTGCTGAAGATGAGGGCTGATCCCTCTGCTGAGTCCTGTCCCTACCGAGTCGAGGGCACTGTCTCCCCTCATGTGGCCAAACTCACCACACTCATAACATGCACACGGTGCTGCAGGAGGGGACCCGGCGGGAACCCCTCGCCGCGTGCGAACCCCCGGGTCGAGCAGCAGTGCCGCACCTCGGGCCGGAGCGGCACCGAGCCGACGACCGACCTCGTCGAAACCCCCGTCGACCACGACCACAAGAACCTCCGCTCTGCTCTGGGCGGCCCGAACGAGAAGGTCCAGACGAGCGACCTCTCGCTCCGCCGGGAATGCCCTCGCACGGAGCACCACCGAAACTCGCCGTAACCACGAGGCCTCTCGGCCTCCCGCTCCTCTCTCTCTCGCGGCGACGATCCGCCTCAATGGAGCGTGCCATATCAACAACCTGCTCAAATGATGATGACAAAACTCTCTCTCGGTCATAAGAATGCGGATAGAGTAGTTGAGGCCATCAATAAACCTCTCGATCCTCTCCCTATCATTAGGGATCATCCATGTGGCATGCCTAGCCAACCGTGTGAATCCGAGCTCATACTGGGTCACAGACATGTCGCCCTGCACCAACCACTCGAACCGGCGACGTAGCTCCTCGCGACGAGACCGAGGTACATATTTCTCGTAGAAAGAGAGCAGAGAATCGCCGACACGTGAGAGGTGTCGCTCCCCGCAGCCTACGCCTCTCAAACTCCTCCCCACCAATCAAACGCGGGACCGCTGAACCGAAAGGTAGTAAATGAAACTCCGCCGGACTCAAGAATACCACCCGTACGGAGCATCCATCGACACTTGTCCAAGAAACCTCGGGCATCCTCGCCTCAACGCCACCGAAACGGGGTGGCCGAGGTCTACCAAGTCTCTCGCACGACGCCGCCGTCGTCGTCGGGCATAACCTCGAACCATATGCTTCCGGAGCCGGAGCTCAGTGCACTCGGAGGAATAACCGGTGCAACCACTTGAGCGGGGACCGCCTCGGCGTCCGGAGTCCCTCGAACAACCCGCTCGTGCGTGCGAGCCGCAGGGTCCGCCGACCACCCCTCGACCGAGATGTCGCTGCGCTAGCGGTAGCCGAAACTACCTCGAGCCAAACCCGAACACACCGATAATATCCGAGCAAGCAGTCTCCCGGCGACCGTGAATAGCAACAGATACGGCCCGGCCCCGAACCTCGGGCCGCCGAGCATCAACCACCTGGGGCCGCTCTCGAACCGGTACAACAGTGCGGTCGCACCGGCATCGCTCAGCCGCCCTACCTCTACCTCTCAGCACGACCGCGCCCACGGCCTCTAACAGTGGCAACGGAGGTCGTCCACCTCGTCCCGATGCTCGCGTTCTCGCCATCTGCGAGAGAATAGAATTTAAAAGTTCAGTTCTCAAGATCGCACGACAGAGTTCAAGAAAAGTGAAGTTTTCCTAAAAGTTTGCAGCCTCCCGAAGATAAGTACAGGCATCCCCGTACCGATCCACAAGACTCTACTAACCGGCTCAAGACTCATGAGGCCTAGTAAACCTAGGCTCTTATACCAACTTGTCACGACCCCAAATCCGGTCGTGATGGCGCCCAGCACATTGCTAAGCCAGCCTGACCAATCAATATCAACAACGGAGCTAGAAGCTCTCTTTAACCCATTTAAGCATATTAATACACGAAATAACAACGATACATATAACGAAAACGGGAAACCAAGTCTCATAATACATCAACTCCCATAGACCGAAGGGTCAAAAGTCATGAGCCTCTACTGGACATGAGTGTATAAAGGTTTACAAGATACTAAGTGCGGAAAGAAAAGTCAATACAAAACCAAGAGACAATAAGAAGGAATATCGGGTCCTGCGGACTCTGCAGCTACCTCGAATATCCACAAATGTCGCCTCGCACAGCTACTAGATCACTGCTGAGAGGTACCAAGATCTGCACACAAGGTGCAGGGAGTAAAATGAGTACTGCCAGACTCAGTGGTAATAAACAAGAGTAAGACAACGCAGATAAGAAATCCGCAATAAAGCACTATGTAAAGCTGTAATCAAATACCATGTCACAGAATCAATATCAATTGTACCTGTACCAACAAGTACCAGCAAAACAGAATAACAGCTAGCAGATGTAGCTAAATGCGATGCAATGCATGATATGACCGCTACGGCGCGTAGCCCGATCCAGTTTGGGTACCCGTGCTCATTGTGGGGGTTCGGACTCCGGAGGGGCTCCTACAGCCCAAGCACAATATCACTGCGGCGTGCAGTCCGATCCAACATATAAACCGCTGCGGCGCGCAGCCCAATCCACTACCAGTCAGCTAATATGCAATTACAGCCTCACAGGCTCAAAAGTAGATTTGAAAACATCTTTTATCATTTTTCAGTTGAAAACAGTAATGTCAAGTTCCAGAGATTGGAAATAGCATGATAACCGAAATAGCTACAGATTGGTAGTAACTAACATGTCAATATGATAAGACAATGATAACGATCCTCGCGGGATCCAATAACTGGCTCACGGCCCACAAGTATACTCAACCACCCAAGAAGGGGGTTCAACGGCTCAAGAGTAGCCAATATCACAGCACAGTATCAGCAAGTCGGACTAAGCCATAGTCCCCAA